>OY720675.1:219729083-219926583 GCA_963170755.1 Amphimallon solstitiale
TCACAAAATAGACCCCTTTCTGTCACAAAATAACTCCACTTTGTAAATAAGTCACAAGCACATCTGACTGTGATATTGACCAGAACAGAATTAAATTCTGTGTTTAAAATAACATGTTTTTCCTTGCAGTAAAACGCATAGGAGTCCACTTACAAATTCTTACTTTGTTATTTTTATTTGCATAAGGCTAGACACAGACACGCAATTTACATTTGCTCGACAGCTTGGTCTTATGTGTGAACGCTAAGGGTTTATATGAAAGCACGTACACGAACAACAAAGATGGCTACGCACATGCAACAGAAAGTCGTAGAGTACTTCGAGACCGGCAAAAAGTCGATTTTGAGAAAAGTGTATTTTACTATGTATTTGCCGTTAATACTGAATTAAATAATTACATTTTATAGAAATATAGTATTTTTTACGTAAACAATTATAATACGCTTTGAAGATTGTTGCATTGTATCACTACTTTTTGATTACTGTGATAAAACGCATCTAAAATTCGCGTAGACGTTTAGTATCCATCAGCAAGTTATATATGATATAATTATATATGATTTGTTATTAACCCTACAAATTTCAGCTGCTCTTTTTGCTCATTTATGAGAAAATGACATTTGAAGAAGTTCGTAATATACCTCTTCTGCACGGGTATATGAACTTGCAGCAATTCGTCGCGTAACATCATCGCGAACATAATGCTGTCCCATCCTCCTATGATCGGTTCACCAAGCAAAATGGACATTGCGACTGCAGCGTATATAATTATGCACTATTTTGTGAAAAAGCAAAAACCTAGGTGAAGACTTTGGTGGCAGGCGCAATTATTTTATTTGGGTTGCTTCGTATTCCACAAAATTACTTTTCCCCGATAAATGTCAGTCAAATTAAGAATAACATCTTCCATCTACTCCATACGGAATCGATATCTAATTCAGTCTGACTAAACTCTATCGGATCACTAGTTTACAAAATAAAATTTCTTTCATGTACATTTGATGAGAGATAGTTTTCCTTATGTATTTTCTTCTGCTGAATTCGAAAATGAAGGTTAAATTTTTTTTTATGAAACAGTTTTTGAGATATTGTGATTTTTTCATTTTTTCGACCCTTTTTCACTTGACAAATCATATCTCGAGCTAGAAATGTGATATTGATGTGATATTGTGATTTTTTCATTTTTTCGACCTTTCAGTCACTTGACAAATCATATCATTCTTGGTACCCAAATGCAAGGTATTGAGATGACGAAGAAATATGTATAATCGGATCTTTGATTGGTATAGCGGTTCAAAATATATCGATAAAAATAGGGCACATTTTCAAAGAAATCATATTTTACAGTGATTCTGTGCCGACAGAAAAGTACAAATCGTTAAAAAAAACGCCTGGTTTCTGTTCATCTGCATAAAGATGATACTTTTACGTAAGAACTAAGACCAACCAGAAGAAAATCGACCGAAAAATGACAAAGTTATAAGCAATTAAGTGAATAAATCCAAGTCCCATATTTTCCGAATATTTTATTTTTTTCTACAATTTATTGGGTTTAAACGCTTGCAATACATTCTTGACATTTTTTTGTATTAGAAATAGTTGTGGCCCTTGCTTTGTCTTCGGTTGCTTTTGGGATCTGTTTCTCTAGTGAGAAACCATACATAGTCTCCCAACATTGCTTCATCCCAAAATCCTTGATGCGCCGCTCAATGGTCTTAATTTGTTGGTGAAATCTCGCCGTGTTCGTCACTTACGTCACCAAGATTGTCCGGAAAGAAATTCAAATGCGAATGCAAGAAATGGATTTTTAAAGACATATTTACACCTGTAAGAAATAAATAAAATGGTGAAAACAATACAATTGAAAACAACCAGGAATGAAATTAAATAATGGCATTCCGTACCCATCTTGTTGTAGTTCTTCAACAAATCGGTAATAATTCCCTCGTAGTTAGGGCTTTTATTGTTCCCAAGAAAATTGGAAACAACCCGCTGAAATGAATTCCAGGCCTCGTTTTCAACGGGTGTTAAATATTTTGGAAAATCTGCGCTGTTTACCAATTTCTTTATGTGCGGACCATCGAAGACTCCTTCCTTGATTTTTGCTAAAGAAAGCTGCGGGAAAAGGGTTTTCAAATAGGAAAATGCTTGGTCTTCCTTGTCTAAGGCCTTCACAAAATTTTTAATGAGGCCAAGTTTAATGTGCAACGCTGGAAGGATTATATTTTCTTTTTTGACAAGAGGCACGTATTTAATATTATCTTTGCCCACTGTGACGTTCTCCATTTCTGGCCAGTCTTTTCTTCTATAATGATGTTCACGAGCACGACTATCCCAGAGGCAAAGAAAGCAGCAATATTTTGTATATCCACCCTGCATTCCACACAACATGCCGATGACTTTGAGATCGGAACATATTTTCCAGTTGTGATGCTCATATTGAATGTATTTTAGCCATTGTGGCGTATGATTCCTTAGTGTTGATGGCATGAGCGATGGGGATAGAAGGTTTTTCATTTCCAATATGCAGTAGGACTGCTTTCAAACTCTCCTTACTACCGTCAATGAACAAGCGCCACTCATTTGGATCATAAGGCTCTCCGAGTTGCTCAAACAATGCAGGAATATCGTTACAGTAACATACGTCGTTTTCCTTTTTAAAATGTTGTGCGTAAGGTTTATCACGGTTTCTGTAAAATGTTACATTTACTCCCGGAGCCAAACAGTTCCGTTGCTTCAGGCGAGATGCAAGTAATTCCGCTTTTTCCTTTGACAGTTCGAGATCTCTCACCAAATCATTCAGTTCAGCCTGCGTAAAATGTTGCAATTGCGACTCCTGTTGAAATTCATTTTCACTGCTTGTGTCTGTGTGTTCTGATGATTCGAAACATTCAATCGTTGAATCGGGGCACTTGGGATGAGGAAATTCACTTGAATGTGGAACTGGAAGCGAAGCAGATGCTACTGTCGCATAAACCCATTTGACACTCTTTCCAAAACCAGTGGATTTGCTCAGGCAAAAGTAACAATCAACCGAATGGCAGAGCGGCTCTCTCCATATCATCGGTACACTGAATTTCATGTATCGTCTAATTTGGAATAAAAATTCACTTTATTATTAATTCAATTGTATATATAAATTTAATCTTACTGTGATGAACCAGAAGCCCACGCGGCAAGAGTTATATGGCACGATAAACAAACATAATTTGGTGTCCATTGCTCATGAAAAGTTGCAGGTGCTATTCCAAAATATTGCAGATAATTATGTTGTAATGAATCGGTGAATCTACGTCTATTTGGTTGGGGGACAAAATTGCCACACACGTAACAGAAATTATTTGGATTGTTTACGCACTTAAATTCTCGTTTTCTTTTAGGCATTTTGGCGCACACAATGAAGTATAATTTCAATCAAATTTGTGAGTTCCTATAATATACACACAACCGATACTGCGTTTTATTTACTTATCGCTGTCAACGTCCACGGTTTAAAATAAACTGAATTCAATTGCAGCTGCTGACTCTGCTTTTTATACTTAAATGATTAAGTTCTAGTAAAATCAAGAAACATCATGAAGCCAATTAACATGTGACAAACATAAATACACGCCATACAAATAGCAAGCCAACAACAACAATAAGAACTACTTATGATGCTTGTTTATGAAATCGACGCCGGCAGTTCTTAGAATTAGTAGGTAGAAATTTTGCGTTTCAATACGCTGTAGCATACAAGCATTCGTGTGCGCATGCGTGTTCACCATTCAATGTTACAATAAATAAAACACAAATAAAGAGCAAACAAACGCACAATTGGCTTAGATGATCGAAAATTCGTAAAAATATATTTGCCTGTGAGCAACTGAACTCATAAATGGTAGAAAAAAAATAAAATATTCGGAAAATATGGGACTTGGATTTGTTCACTTAATTGCTTATAACTTTGTCATTTTTCGGTCGATTTTCTTCTGGTTGGTCTTAGTTCTTACGTAAAAGTATCATCTTTACGTACATGAACAGAAACTAGACGTTTTTTTTAACGATTTGTACTTTTCTGTCGGCACAGAATCACTGTAAAATATGATTTCTTTGAAAATGTGCCCTATTTTTATCGATATATTTTGAACCGCTTTACCAATCACAGATCCGATTATACATATTTGTTCGTCATCTCAATACCTTGCATTTGGGTACCAAGAATGATATGATTTGTCAAGTGACTGAAAGGTCGAAAAAATGAAAAAATCACAATATCAAAAACTGTTCCATAAAAAAAAATTTAACCTTGATTTTCGAATTCAGCAGAAGAAAATAGATAAGGAAATATATCTCTCATCAAATATACATTTTCGGTGTAAACTAGTGATAAATAACAAAAGAACGTTTTAAAATTATAACCGACAATTTTATTACTCGAAAAGGTACGAAATTGGTTTTCTTCGATAAAATATGATCCACAGATGCTCTGAATTATTTTGAATTATTATTTTGCGCGCCACAAAAACTCTCTTCCTCAGTAAATTTAAATAAAATTAAAAACAAACTCTGGCATTCATTTATTGTTTGCCATAATGTTCGCCAGGGCCATCCAGACATGCGAAAATATGACGCACCGTGGACGACTAACATTTCTCTGATGCGACGGCGAAAAATTTACAACTGATGGGACGCCGTTATGTTACGATGTTACGCTGTTGCGAGGTTGCGTCCACACGTAACGCCACGGTCGAACAACCAAACGGTTTGTGTTTTGTCACCTACTAAACAATAGCGCAACCGTATGGAACCCATTTGTATAGTACCTATGTGTATAGAATTAAATGGGTTCTCGCTCAATGCAACTAAACAATTGGGTCATAACAGTCAGTAACACTCGGAGAAACGGCATTTCTCCATTTAGTATCTTAGTATGTGACATAAGACCTTAACAAATTCGGAAGAAGAGCGAAGCGCTTGACACTCAATCGAAAACAATTAAACAGTCTTTCTGATTGGCCCTGTAGATCTTTACGCGACTTATAAAATTCCCATTTTCTTAAACTTTCGATTGTGAGGGGATGCATCCAGTATTGCTTCTTTCTTTAAATTGTTTTTTTCTTTTCTTAGCTCGGCAGTACATGTCAATGAAGTCTATAGCAACACAAAATTTATTAGCTGCTTGTGTGCACCTATCTCTTGGCTAAACTACTTAGTTGCGCAAATGTGCGCGATTTAGTAGAAGACAAATCATACTGTCGCGAAACATTTGCCCAAATGAAAATTGCATATATGTGCCTAGCCTAATATATTCACAATCATTTGGTACATTTCATTTAGAAAGCATGCGTTTAATTTGTTGTACTGGATTTTTCATATATAACTCATTTAATAAATAAGCTGTGAACATTTTGTCAATGCTTCTGAAGAAGAAACATATTAAATCATTGGCCAAAAAAATCAAGAAGCTGGTTCACGATGTTTAAGAATACGTATGTATATAAACATAGATGTATATTTATTCTTATTTATTTTTAAACAGTTTCTGACCTACAGTTTTGAAATAAAATTTCATGATATTTTTGGCGGTTGTTTTTTTTAATTTTATTTTCACCTAAGGAACTGGTATTTAATTTTATGATTTAAGAAATACATTTACTTGTACAGTTTAAAGTTTATTTTATTATACAAAATTCTTGTCTTGGCCTCAGCGATAACTTATCAGTAGTTATCAGACTACAACTTAGATTAGACGTAAACTTCTTGCATTACATGATTGATTTTTTAACAATATAAGGGAAAATTTCATATGACGATACTTTTTCACCAATTCGTCTGTTATTTTCATAATGTTTATATGTAGAGGTTGAGACAAATTCACATTATAAAATATTCTTTTATATGTAGAATGTCTTGAAACAATTTTCACGACTAATTTAATTCTAAACAGAATATACAAATTATATACAGTGTGCACGCGATCCACTTGCGGATAAATATACTAGGCAAGCTGGTCGACTATAAGTGGGAGAATAAGGGGGTAGCCTCTGTTACTAACATTAGAGCTACTTTAAAGTCGACACCGCAGAAAGAGTTACTGCGTTAGTCCGTGAAAATTGCAACTGTTACTGTTAATAACAAATTCTTTAACCAAGAATAAAGTCATTTACTATACTGCTTTAGATAAGATGGAAATAATATTAAACAACAAAAAGCACTACCTAGATAATTTATAAGTAGAGACTTGTTGCATCAGATAATCGCACTAAATAATTTTAGTAACGAATTTCATCACAGCTTCCCAAATTGTATGAGTAAATAAAAGAAATGATCGTCAATTTTAAAAACTTAAAAACAATAATCTTTTTCTTAAAATATCAAAGATAAGAACTATAGCTGATATAAAAAACGAAAACTTAACAATAGCAAAACTCTTATTAAGACAAAAAGTAAATAATTCCGTAGTATTATAAAATAGAAAAGGATACAAACTAAAACTCTGAAAGTAAACAATAAATTTGTATGAAACTAAACAAAATGTTTCAGTAAGTATAAACGCGAAAACAAGGAATTTCATTGGAAGTTAAGAATGGAATTATTACAGAAAAATGAATTTGTGCAAGTACTTAATTAATTATTAAATGCTCAAATAAACCTCTCTCTTGTGCTGAGCAGTAACCCAACTGATTATAAAATTTCGACGGACATTTGTTAACATTTCCGGGGTACATGATTCGAAAATTCAATAATTTTGGCGCGTAATTGTTCTAAATTATATGGACGAAACGCAAAATCAAATGTCCTAGTCGACAAGACATCGAGCGTTAACAAAATTCAAATGAAATGCGCAAGTGCAGCTGCTATCCTTGTCGCACTGATTAAACGAGAGTCAGTCTAGCCTCAGCGAAAATGTACTCGAATTCCCCTCTTTTCCAACACTACACTCGACCAAAAAGCAGTTTGTATGGAATATACAAACTGCTTTCTCCTACTAACTCATACAAACTTTCGGTGTCGTCGTTTTATCACACAGTAAATGCATCCGCAACTTGCAGGCAAGCAATTGGTATATACCGTAGTCGACAAATTTTAATTTCTGATACGAAAGTAGAAAAAGGAAAAGAGCACGACGAAATAATGTAAAGATAAATATATAACGAGGCGGCCAAGTACAGCCGACGAACGTTTCATTTGAAATGTGAGGATCCCCCGACATACTTCGCTTCTCCCACCACTGTTGGCAAGTAGGCATCGCTGCATATTATAAGGTCATCTTCTGCATGGGGTAGATAGGTAGTATTGTTGCGTTTCTTTTAAATGGAAACCATAGTACCTATGTATTATGATAAAATAGAATGGCGATTAGGGTTGCGTTAGAATTTCGTCTAGAATGCGTTGTCGCATTCTGTCGATATCTAGTCTATTTACCACAGAACGTGTTACTTTTGATTATAATAATCTAGGTACTATTGTGGAATTACATAAATATCCCAAAAATATGCAAGGTTTCAGATGCTCTAGGGATATCTAATAGAATAGGCAGTTTTTTCTTCCCGATCAATAGCCGGAAGAATGTCAGTAGTCTGATCTGGATAAACCAACAGTGATGCCCAGGCAACACACTCGTCTCACAAAAAGACGAACTGCTGTTCAAGCTATGGCATCGTAAATACTCTAATGTATTTATGGCCAATTCCATCAGCTTCGCAATCATTACGAGGGCAATATACTAACAAACAAAGATTTAGATATATGAACTATTTTTTGCATTGTGATTTTGTATGAACTCACACATGTCCCACCACAAGACTTTCGGGTTATATATCTCCTTTACTATTGAACGAATTAGTTTGAAATTTAAAATGTAGATACTTTATTGAATGAGGATTGTTCTGTTACTTTTGAAATTAGTGAAAGTTAAAAAATTTAATTTACATTCATCATTCTTTTATTTCAAATTAAAACAAAATTTTGGTTTTAGAGAAAATTCAAATTATTTTGCTAAAAATGTAATTTAATTATTAAGACAATTACTGCATAGAGAACTTTGAGAACAATTGAATAACGTTGCCGGGATTTAATTTGTACATTGTACATCCGTCATAATTTTTAAAAATGTCAAATGTCATTGTTGACAGTTCAGTAAAAAGTGTTAATTTCAATTTTTTGTTATCCCTTTCGAATAAAAATGACTGAATTGTCTATGTATTTCAAGAAAGAGATCATTTTCGCGTATGGTGAATGTCACAAGGCCTTAAACGAAACCGTAAGAGTTCTTGTCGAACGTCACCCGAACGAAGGCCTTTCAAAATTTAAAGTCAAAAGAATAATAAATTTATTTGAAGACACAGGAAGTGTCCGCGAATTAAAGCGTTTAAGGGAAAAGCTAGTCACTGGGAATCACGAAATAATGGGTGTTGTAGTGGAGGTCAAAATCCAACAAGAAGTGTACGACATATTTCTCAAGTTTTGGACGTGCAGATTTCAAGTTCCATCCATAGAATATTAAAATCAAAAAAATATCATCCTTTTAAAATTCCTTTGCACCAAGAGTTGTTTGCATATGACATGATTAATAGATTAAATTTTTGTTACCATTGATAATGATCCTGATTTTACCAGGAAGATGCTTTTTTCTGATGAATCAACGTTTAAAAGCAATAGTCTTGTAAATCGCCACAATATGCGTTACTGGGCAATTGAAAAACCGCCCTGGGTCCGGCATGTTGATAACCAGCGGCAGCGTGTGTGGTCACTTAATGTGTGGGGTGCTGTGATCGGAGTGCATGTAATAGGACCTCACTTTTTTGATGGAAATTTGAATGACGCCATGTACCTATTATTTTTACAAAATGAATTTTACAATTTAATTGGACATCTACCACGTATACTTCGAAATGAAATGGTCTTTATGCAAGATGGAGCGCCGCCACATTTCGTTAGACCAGTCCGTGTTCATTTAGATACAACTTTTGGACCTCGATGGGTAGGAAGAGAAGGCCCAATACCTTGGCCGGCCCGATCACCAGACCTCACCCCTGTGACTACTTCCTGTGGGGATACGTCAAAACAAAAGTTCATTCAACACCGCCTACAACCCCTGAAGATTTTCAGAACAGAATCCGAGAAGCATTTGCATCAATAAATGCTAACATGATGCGAAACGTAATTGATGATTTTAGGATTCGTTTAGAGAGATGTATTGAAGCGGACGGTGGTACATTCCAACATCTACTATGACATTTTCATCTGATTTTTGTTTTAGAGTTATCGTTTCTTGTCGTTCTTTGTTATCAACTTTTATTATTAAATTGACTATTTTCAGTCCTGAAATTCAAAGTTTTAACGCTTTTGTTGCCCCGAAAACCCTACTTAACCTGTATTGGCAGTTTAGTGGAGTATCTATGGGTGTTTTGTGCGTTTAATTGTTTGCACACCGTAAAGACATTAACAATAAGATTCACTGAAAACTGGAAAGTCTGAAACCAGTATCGTGCATTTAATAAAGTATGCTGCCTTTAACCCGCCTGAATAACAGGAAATAAAAGCTAGTTGAAATCACGTTTTAAAGACTATGGTTGTTTCAGTATAGCGCAACGGTTCTTCACTTAATAAATTGTCTATATTCCAAATTTTATAAAAATTCATTCAATAATAATGGAGATATATGACCCGAAAGTCTTAGCTGGGACACCCGGTATATTCGAAAAAAAGAACTACATAATTTTATTTGAAGAAAACGAAAGCTGCCTCATATGACAAAAATGCTCAGTAAAATTGGATTGAAGACATTAATATACTTCAAGGAGAAAACTTAGTTAAAAGAGTCTTGCGGCTTTTTAATATCTTTAATGAAACTTGTATAACATCAGTATTTATTGAAATTTATATGAAGAGATAACCATATTTCTACCTAAACTTGAATATAACATAATATTAATGAACTTTAATATACAATACTTATTGAGTTTGCCTCACACGTGAACTTTACGGAGTAAGTCGAGAAGAACGCTTCTTATACTAAGCAAAGTACACAACTTGTAAAATCGATTTTACAAGTTTAGAATAATTCCTTTTTTTTCTATATAATTTTACTACAATTAAAAAGTATGTATGTATATTTCAAACGTACATGTATTTCTTTTTACTACTTCATATTTCAATATCTTACTAGATCTTCCGCTTTTAACAATTAATCACATTTTATGTAAGATATCTTACATAAATCTTAAGCTTCTTCTGTTTTAGATGCTACGAGATATACGTGCGACCGGTGTTGGAAGAGTTACAAAAACAGGCGCCACTTGGTTAGGCACATAAAATTCGAGTGTGGTGTGGGACCGCAGTTTGACTGTGACATTTGTGGGAAGAAATTTCGACAGAAATGCTACTTAATGAGACATAGATTATTCCATTATGTCCCTGACGAATATAAAAATCCTGTATTTTATTAATAAAATATATGTTTATTGTTCCTTTATTTCCTTTATTTAGAACCTTCAAAACAAATTAATTTGAAAAATGGTTTCAGAAGATAAGAAGAATTTGTTCGTCCTTTGGGTACAAGTGCTAAAATAATATTAATATTATGTATACCTACATATTTGCATTATATTTTAATATATTGGTTTAAATTTCTAAAGTGAATTTCGATAGTATTGTTTTACACTAATCATATTTAGAGCGCAATTACAATTTCAAATTTCTGTAAATGTTGATACAATCTTATGACGACCATGTTCGATTATGAGAAAACTACTGAAAGTTTTGATGAAATTACCAGCTAGATTGAAGGGAAAAACCTGTCGCAGAAAGCTTTAGGTTATTTAGAATAATAATAATAATAATAATAATAATAATAATAGTAAACGTCTTTATTTTCAATAGGTAAAAGAAAAAATACTATTACATTAATAGTAAGGTAAATAAGAATAAAAGGAAATTGAAGACAAGACAAATAAATATGAGAGAATCTTAAAAGGTAGGTTATAGCATAAATTGTCTACTGCTCTTACACCGAAACCTTACTTATTCCAGAATATCTCGCAAAGAGTCAAAATATCAACGGGAGATATGCTGCCTTTCAAAGCAAAGTCAACCTGGCCATTATCCAAAAAAGACTTCCAATGGCTCTATAAACAGCGGTGTTTGTGTATTGATACCCAGCAGACAATAAATAAAAGGTTGGTTGTCAACAAGTAAATTGGCTTCCAAACCCGCAAGGGGCTTTGTTAATTTGGTTCCCCTTAATATTATATATTTTCTGCTAAGAACTCTTATACAGGGTGTCCAGAAACTCTCCTGACAAATGAAGACCGGAGATTCCTCACATAATTTTAAGACAATTTAACCCAATTCACCCTAGTTCGAAAATGCTTCCTAAGGGAGCTAGAGCTCTTTGAAGATGGCGCCTTGTAATTAGTTTTTTTTAATATCTCCCGAACGCTTCTATTTAGAAAAACAAAAACTGGTATGCTTATTTATCCTCCAGAGATGAATCGATTCCATCAATTGCGAATTTCTAGTACCGGTCATAGGCGTCCGTTTTGGGTAGGTAAACGGTTATTTTAACGCATAATTTTTTGTCTTTAACTTTTAAGCATTCGTGACACTAGATTATTAAATTTTCAGGTATTCTAGTACTAAAAGGTACTCTTGCGGTCGGTAGGATACACCGTTTTCTAGAAAAATCGATTTGAAAATTTTTCGTTTTTTCGTCATTAAAATTCAATTTATTATTTTTTGCTCTAGTTCGCTCTGAACTGCCAACAGAAATAAAACCTACGTTTTTAATTGTCAAATTGTTGTCAGTTCGCGAAGTTTATCTTTTAATTTTTTACTTTGTAGCATTCAAACACAACGATTTCAATTTAAAAAAAAATGGTTTTTACTAATGAAGAATACGCCGATATGCATTTAGTTTATGGCGAAATGAGGTGTAACGCTCGAGCAGCGCAACGTAGATACGCTGAAAAATTTCCCAATCGTCAGCACCCCACTTACTCAACATTTACAGCTCTTCATCAACGATTAAGAGAAACAGGTTCAGTGGTCCCAAAAAAAAATGAAACAGGGAGACATAATGATGTAACAGCAGAACATGAAGATGTTATTTTAATGGAAGTTGAGGAAAATCCAGAAATTAGCGTTCGAAGACTATCTGCCATGTACCCCACAATTTCAAAATCTTCCGTAGGAAATATCTTACACAAAGAAAATTTATATCCTTTTCATTTTACAAAGGTGCAAGCACTGCTAGAAGGAGATTTTCCTGCTCGTGTAGAATTCGCTAGATGGTTACAAAATCAGATAAATCAAGATGAAGATTTTTTCAGGTACATTTTGTTTGGTGACGAAGCTACATTTTCAAAAAATGGAATTTTTAATGTACATAATGCACACTATTATTCGTACGTTGGTGACAATCCCCACGTTGTTCAAGAATTTAAGCATCAGCTTAGGTTTAGCATAAACGTCTGGATTGGAGTAGTTGACGATTATCTACTTGGACCTGTGGAATTTTGTTTCAAATTGATTTTTGCTTCTTTTCCCAAACTTTTTTACGAATTGTGTGCTGCATTTATTGAAACAAAAGATGATTTATTAAATTAATTTTCATCCATGCCTTGATAGTCCTAGCCAACTTCGTCGCTAAAAATAAGTAGGTACATAATAAATTGAATTTTAATAACGAAAAAACGAAAAATTTTCAAATCGATTTTTCTAGAAAACGGTGTATCCTACCGACTTAAAGTATGAGTACCTTTTAGTACTAGAATACCTGAAAATTTAATAATCTAGTGTCACAAATGCTTAAAAGTTAAAGACAAAAAAGTTATGCGTTAAAATAACCCTTTACCTACCCAAAACGGACGCCTATGACCGGTACTAGAAATTCGCAATTGATGGAATCGATTCATCTCTGGAGGATAAATAAGCATACCAGTTTTTGTTTTTCTAAATAGAAGCGTTCGGGAGATATTAAAAAAAACTAATTACAAGGCGCCATCTTCAAAGAGCTCTAGCTTCCTTAGGAAGCATTTTTGGACTAGGGTGAATTGGGTTAAATTGTCTTAAAATTATCTGAGGAATCTCCGGTCTTCGTTTGTCAGGAGAGTTTCTGGACACCCTGTATATGCGTTTTTGAATAACGGGCATTATGGGATATTAGCACATTAGCAAATTAATGACGCTTTATAAGTCAAAAACATCCCGGAAACTTTCGACTTTCCGGACGAGGCGAACATCCAAACCAATAAAGGGGAGGGAGCAGTTCTTACTTATCAATAAGTGATATTTTTCATGTAAATCTAATATTCAGATGTCGGAAAAAAATTACGTGAATTTACTTAGATGGCACTTTTAATTATTGCGCGCAATTTTTCTGTCAGTTTTTTACTTTACACGATTATAACGGACATTATATTCAATTATTTTTCCATTGTTGCCTAATAAACGCACCGAAACGTATACAAAACTATTTAACTTTATAATAAAGGTTTGTGTAGATAATTTTATAAGATTAAGAATTTTAGAAATTGTTGTTGATTTTTAGAATGGCAGCCGCAACTCTGTCAATTTTTTCCCCCTCTGGCATCAATAAATTGGTGCAGGTTTCACCTGGGTCATTCGTGGTATAGGAAAATTAAAAAATACGAAAAATGAAAATTTTGAAGTCGGTTGATGGCTGCGAAAGACTTTTGGATTGATTTTCCTGATAGTCCTGACCATGGTACAAGGAAACAAGGTATGCTCTTGCGCATATCTGGATGACGCGCATTCGACCTCTAGTACTACCAGTTCAATAAAGTTGTGAATTCACAGGACACTATTTCAATAAAGTCCTTTTTAATAGAAATGGAAATTTTGTAATGTAAAAAATAGTGATAGGAAAAATCTTAAAAGTAAGACATATATAGAGAGCATAATGTTAGTTTGTTGACAAATAAATTGAAGGCTGCTGGGGTGTAGGGATGGTAATAAAATTGATTATAAATTATATAGATTTGTATAATTTTTTTAAATAAAACTTTCCTCCTTTTTAATTATGCTTTTGAAAAATAAATTTATTTAAAATAAATGCGTTACATTTTTTTATTTATCTTTAACTAAAGGACGTAATTATTTTTAATTTTCAATGCATAATACAATTCAAATAAAAAGTAATTTTAGTTGGAGTGTGTAAATTCTTCAACAAAAAGATGTTTGCAGTACTTACAGTTTACGTAAAAAACATATAATAGGAAGGAATATTTATATGTAATTAGTAATTGACAATGTTTTATTTTTATAAGTTCTTCATATCATTTACAATATAATAATAATATGTGAAAATGTTTCCTTATGCTTATAATTAGGATTGAATCATTTTATCTGTAGGGTATAATAAACAAACAAAAAAAAAATTTGGAAAATAAGGGTGAATTCAGAAGGACTAAAATACAGTTTTTTACTAGCTTAAAAAATGTTTTGTTTTTCTTGTTTTCATTTTCAAACGTGTTGAACTTAATTTTTCATTAATAGTTTTCAATCCAATATACGTTAGGGTTTGAACAAAAGCTAAAATCACTTCTTTCGAAATGCACTAAAAAACATAATAAATACGAACTAAAACAATGTCCTACAGTGTCCTACACTAAAATAAAAACCTTCGACTATAAATATAATAATAATGTCTGTATTAATAATAAAAAAGCATATATTAATCCGGACAAATCAGAAAATAACCTTACGTACTACGTAAATACAAATATAAACATAAATGGCGGCTCTATCAACTATGACGCGCATTCGACCTGCGCGGCGTGGACGAGTTTTGGTTTTGGGACGAGCATATCTTGTTTCTTTGTATTCCTGACTGTATTCGCGACTGTTTTGTTTTTGATTTGCTTGCAGTAGCACCAAAAGGCGAAAATATTCAAAAATATTCGGATTATTTAACAAGATAACTTTGTAACAGATGATTTTCTTCTCCCGCCCTCTCTGTGAGCTCAGAACTTAACTAAACTTATACGCACTACCGATGATTTTATAAACACTTCAATAAGTTATTTTTTAAAGCGCATCCCAACATTTTCATTTTTTTGCAAAAACTTAAATACTTTCAAATGGAAACTTATGTAAAATTCTAAAGTGTGAATGTCACGGCTTAAATATATAACAGTAAGGTTAAAGTCCGCCAAAAGTGTATAACAAGAATGATAGAATCATATTCAACAAATGAAATTAGTCGATTACAATTTCTTAAATACGTTTCTTTTCACTGTGCTTTCAATAAAGACCAATAATTAGTTGGTTATATATACATGTAATAAAATTAGCATGTATGTCCTATTTTTTTATGTATATTGGTAATAAATAATATAGTTTGAATAATTTTGTTTTATTACGTGCCTGATAGGTATAGTCTGTTTCAAGAGGTAGTGCGAATGCATGCTCCCATAGGTTGCGTGAACACGGCAGGTGGTATGCAATGAAAGTAATCGATATCAGAAACATGGTACAGGACCGTATTGTCAATATTTGATTAGAAATAATAAAAGCGTACGTGTTTTGTAATATGAATGTATCTTTATACGAAATGTCAGGTACGCTATGTGAAATACAATAATACATTTTGCTCGCTAATTTATTATTTATTGAGTTAAATATTATAATTATAAATTAATATTAATTCCTTTATTTTCTTAATGCCCTTAAGCCGACACAGATAGTTTCCAGATACTTAAAATGTGTGTTTGCCATCGCCGGATTATGGATAGATCTTTAATGGTTATATTTATGATATCGCACTATATATTGAAACAAACAATAGTTAACTACGGAGGAACCAATTTCCCCATAAAGATCAGGTACACCAAAAGTGAGGGAAACCGGTTTACATACTATAATTTACTCTCATTACCTTGTGAACCAATTTACATATACTCATAAAAAGTGCTATTCAATGACAATACGGCGTTAGACACTTGTCGCATTGTTTGAGAAAACTGGATGAACAATTACAGGTTGAATCCGAACCCCCTTATATCGCCGAAACGAAGATCAGGACAGACGAGGAAGTTATTGCGAAATTAGAGCATTATTTTGACGACCTTGATTGTAAAGATTATAAAAATTGAAATTTGAAAAAAATGTGGAAAAGTATTCAAAAAGAATTCTTCTAATAATTAATTTTTTTTATATTTATTTACAGGGTTAACAACAAACATGCTATGATTATAAAACTAACGAAAGTCCAACACCGCTGTCCCAAGTGTACTAATGTTAAAGGGGAATATGTTGAAGTGTAAAGAAAGGGTTATCATAATTCATTTCATTTTAAATTTCACGATATATATCACATTTTAATATTTGTCAATTTCAGGTACAAGACTTACCTGTCAATGCTGCAAGAAGGACTACAAAAATAAGAAAACATTCTTGGCCCACAGGTCATATTGCGGTAAACCTAAGAAGCATGCTTGTCCATTTTGTGACTACAAGAGTCACCTAAAATACGATCTTCGAGCACATATAGGAATTATACACAATAAATTAGTAAAATGATCTACTCTCTCTTTTCATGTTATCTCTGTAGTTTAAGGAGAGAAATTGCTAAAAATGGTGTGAATATTCCGTATAAATAATGTATTAATAGTGCTGTCTCTAAAATTGATCATCTGATTTGTCTTTAACTCAGACTGTACATCTTTGCTTTATGGATATTATATATAGTTATTACAAATATATAGAATATGTTTATATTTTATCTCTTCTTATTTTTTCTATTTAAATTCTGGTTTCAAAACGTACTTATAATTCGATCGACAATTGCAAGATAGTTTTGGATGTCAAAAATATGAATCAATGCTATATATATATATATAAGAATTGGATGCGCAGTAAACAATAGAACACCGGAAGGGAGAATTTTGTGCCTGGGTAAGTACCCGTTGCATTCAGAGAGCATTCTTTTCATCGCAGAAAGTAACTGATTGAGAAATATATAGTCTCTCTCTCTCTCTCTCTCTCGCATATCCTCTTTTCTCTCTTCCCAGTCTTTCTGGTTTGCGCATCCTAACGGCAAAGCTATTCTCATTAAGCTGTTCATGTTAGAATTTCTATTTTAATATTAACTTAATGATGAATACTACGATAAAAATTTATCCATAATAGTTAACTGCAGTAAGTTCCTTTAAAAATACGATTTTGAATATCAACTCTAAGGCAGATGTATATACAATATGTATGTAATATATACTAAAACTTTATTTCTGGTATTACGTTTTTATATCCGTTCGTTTCCAGGTGCAAGGGTTATATGTCAACTATGCAAGAAGAATTACAAAAATGCAAGTTCGCTTTTGGCGCACCAATCATATTGTGGAAAACCGAAGAAAAAGGCCTGCCCATTTTGTGATTACAAGTCTCACAAAAATTATGATCTTAATGTGCATCTAAGACTTGTACACAGTAAATTATTAAAATAATGTGCTAATAATATACTCATTTCCATTATATTTAGATGTGTTAGTGCGTAAAATTGCTAAATTAGTGTTCCCATAAGTAGTTTGTTAGTGCATCCCATTGTTTTTATTATAATCTTCCCTTGTCTTTTGGAATTGTTGTGACACATTACATGTAGTTTTAAACGAACTTTATAACTTCCTTTGTCTCCCAATTTCTATTGACCATTCCTCTGTTCCATTTCACATATCCAAGCCTCTTTCCTGCAATTCTTTTTAGATACCTTATCTCCGGCTACTACGTGGTCTTCTTCTATTTCTTCTTCTTTGTGGGTTCAAAATTCAAATTTTCCTCGGGATTCGATGTTATAGAATTTTCTCAACGTCCCAGCAGTTTAATTCTGTTATCATCGCTGATGTCGTGTTTTATTTCCAGCAGTTGTCAGGAACTTTTCTGTTTGAGACCTGGATTTTCCGACGGCTCTTCTTAGTTTCTATAGTTTCTAGTGTTTTTACTGCTGTTTTTCGTTTAATGGCATGTGGTATTGTGCTTTTCACGATGGAGTTGTAAATCCTTGTTTTGATTTTCCTTGTTATGGTTTTGCTCATAAACATACTAGTTAGCAAAGAAATGGCTCCTTTTTCTTGCACGTTCCTCTTAGACACTGTCTCGTCTGTCTTCTACAGATTCCATTCTTGACGCAATCTCATTGAAAATGTGTCATTTCCCCGTCCTGCTCTGATGTTTTTATGGAGTTTCTAAGTGTCTGAGCCTTTCTGTACCTTTCGTTAATGTGTGCGTTTAATCTTCCCATTGTCTTTCCTAATTCGTTATTCTTTTTCCCTTAACTTTTTAGATTGCCTGTGATTCCTATCATTTATATGTCTTTAGTTTAGGTATCTGTAGCATTCAATTTCAAACGGTTTTTGTTGTTTTTCCCGTTTCCTTCCGATAAACTAGTGCTTCATTTGGTGCTAGATGTAAACACGTTTTTATGTACTCATATTCTTCTTTTGTACTAATAAATTCTGTCATCTATACCTATATTTTATTTAATACGTGGCTATTCTGTTTAGTAGGCAATCACTTTTGACAACTAAATATTGTTTGGACAATTATAATATACGTCAAACGGTCATTATGACAAATGTCAAACGCTATATGAATATTATTATAACAGACTTGAATTGGATTTTGTAGATTATATTGGTTGACGTCTCAAATTTGATGCGATTTTAATTCATTGGCGCATGTCGATAGCTAAAGGAATTTTATGTGGGACAACAATTCCGTCTATCTAAGAGAGTACATATACTGATGAAAATGTGTAATACACGGATGTGACAAATCACATATGATTAGATGGCTTACTTGAATATCTTCACCAAATGTGATCTGTATATATGTATCTATCTATCTATCTATCTTTAGTTGGAATTACGGCGGCTGTGTATAATGCAGTTTCTTATTTGTTATACCACTTATATACCATTTAAAATATGATATATTGCAAAATTTACTCCATTGTATGCTTAATATTATTGACTTCTTGAACAGTTTCTTAGTACTTAATGTTCACTATTTTCTTAGATTGTATTTGACGAAGCAAATAGTAGTGAAGTAAGTACAAACAAAACTTTAGTAATGAATTTATGCAAGTTATAGTATTTAAAATGTACCATGCTCATAATGTATTTGTAAAACTGTACACGGATTATGCTAAAAGTGTAAGAAGTTATTAATTGGATATGCTCTGTAATTTTTAATTTTACATAAAGAATTTAGCTAAGTTTGGAAACATGTTGGTTTTAGTTTTTACAGACATTATCTATATGTGATTACAATTAATAAAGGATCTAAAAGTATAAATTAGTCCAAGGTTTTATATAAACATATATATTTACCTATAATTCAGCTAGATACATTCAAAAGAATGTCTTCTGAAGCACTTCTTGTATACTTATTACAATTTTCTCCAAGCTAAGCAACTAAGTTCATTTTACAGCCGTTAACCTACGAAATCCCTCTAGAATAGTGACAGTGAACTTAAATATATAAATTAAACCATTTTTAAAATATAGGTATTATCTTTGTCAATTAATCAAAACAATAACTAACGAACTATTAATAAAACTGTAATATATATTATAGACAGGGTGAGTCATTAGTAGACGCTTCTTCGATGGCTCTTTTGTGTTTTAAATAAAAGACAAAATAATGTGTGGAAGATTCATGGTTGCTTGGGACGCATTTTCTAAAAATATGTTAAGTTCGGACGCACTTCCGGTTTCACCGGAAATGCATAGAACTTATTTTTTTTTAAATGACTCACCCTATATATATATTTGAATTTTTTAGTACTGTTTTAAATTGTCTACTCAACAGTTTTTTCTTTTTCAAAATTGAACTAATAGTTAGTTTTTGAGCTATTAATTTTTTTGGAGATTTTTGACGAAAACACGTGTTTAGAAAAAAATGATTTTAGCATTGTTTTTAAGAGTAAAAACATAAACTTTGTGATACTTGTAGCCAAGAAAATTCTGCATCATTTGGTATATGTTGCGCTTGACCTATTTAAAAAAAACTTTGTTTTTTCAAAGCCTAGTTCCCGTAATTTTTACATATCAAAAACTTGCCCTTTTTTAATGGAACACCCGGTATGTTATTGTGTCTCCCAAATATTCGTTCTTCCTATAAAGACTGGAATGGAGCCCGACTGCCTGAGTCAATTGTTAAAGAAAGTCTGTAAAAATTTTTGTCAAGTTTGTAAAAGCATCGCTATTAGTAATAACCATCAACATAAATTATTCTTAATAGTTAATAAATGTGATTTACATGGTGAATGTGAAACTTTACATTTTGGGTGAATCTGAAACTAACTCTTTGCTGGCATCCAGACTTTATGCACAGCGATGCCTAATAGAAGTCAACCGAGACCTTCAAAAGTATAAAGGAACGGTTCGAGTGAACAGAAAGTATTGAGTATGAAAAAAAGCAGACAAAATCAACAACTGGCGAGGATAATAAGTTTATGGTACTTGCGAGTATAGTCGAACACCCCCATAATAGTACTACGAAAATTAATCGTAAGTTAGATGTAAGTCAAATTTGAGAATCCAAAATAATTAGGAAATGTGTAATTCATCCATAGCATATTCATACACAGGGTTAGATGAAAGAAATGTTCAGAATCGCTTACATTTTGTCAATCGGCAGCAGATGAATTAGCCTGAGTTTCTTAATTTTTTGATGTTTATCGACGAAGCCACCTTCTATTAAAATGGATACGTTAATCGTCACAATTTTCGTTATTATAAAATACATAAAATCCCTCATTTTATCACACCTGCAAACTTTTAAAATCGTTGGTCATTAAATGTGTGGGGAGGAGTAGTAGGTAGTCATATAATTGGATCTTATTTCTTTAATGTAAATGTTCTACGGACGGACTTTCAAAACTTTTTGATGACGTGAAAATTAAAATCGGAAAAGTGTTTACAAGAATATGTCGAAATGTTTTACGGAAAGTTAGTACTTCTATGGAAAACAGAATACTCACGTGCATTGCACAAAGTTGTGGTTATGTTGAACATATTTAACGAAATTTGTTTTTCTTACTTTTGATTGTTGTTGCGTTGCTCAATAGCTTAAGGATATTTAATTGCGTTTTTATAAGTTCATTTTGTTATTAAATTTTTTTTCTATCAATGTTTTACGACATCAATTTATATTTTAAAAATTACAGCCATCTCATATGAAGAGCTTCAATAATAAAAGAGTACGAGCGATTAGGCAAATTAAATTGAAGATAGCAGCATTGTTTTATGCACCTTTTAGTGGAGCGGCATCTTCAAATATGTCAGTAAACATAGTATTTATTTTGTTTCGTTGTTAACCAACAGTGTAAAAAATGAAATATCGCAATTGGATATTGCCGGAATTAAAAACTTGAAATGCGATGCCCTGCTTTCTGTAAAATTATTGCTGTTGGGATAGTTGGAGTTAACCATTACTTTGTTTGAAAGTTGACTAAGGCAGTCGGGCCCCATTCCAGCGTTCCACTGGTTGAACGAATAGTTGGGTGCATAGAACAACAATGCTCGTAGTTCTTTATTTAACCACTAGTTGCTCCTATAGTGATTATCTCAGAAATTACAACAGATAAGATTATTAACAAAAACGAAAGAGAATAAAAAAGAAGAACAAAATGCCACAATAAAATACCGGCTGTTCTATTTATAAAAAAAGTTATGATATGTGAATATTTCGGGATGAAGGCTTTGAAAAAACAAGGTTTTTTGAGGTATTATCGATAGCAACTAATACAAAATAATGCAGAAGTTTATGTTTCTACTTTTAAAAACAATGCGAAAATGATATTTTTTCTGAACATTTTTATCAAAAATTTTCAAAAAAAATTAATAACCCAAAAACTATGGGCTCAATTTTGAAAAGCAAAAAATAGTTGAATAGGCAATTTAAATCAATAATAGAAAATCCAAAAATATATAGGGTGAGTCATTAAAAAAGAAAATGTTCCGTGCATTTCCGGTGAAACCGGAAGTGCATCAGAACTGAAAGTATTCTTAGAATGTGTGCCAAAAGCAACCATGAATCTTCCACATCTGCACATATTGAACAACTGCAGTATACTCTCAAAAATTTTTTCTATGTTTTTGGATAAATGACGATACATTTAATTTGAACTTCATGGCAGATATACAATATTTATAATATATTAAAACGTTTCTTGTGCTATCACATTTTTATATCCGTTCGTTTCAGATACAAAAATTATATGTCCAATTTGCAAGAGGAAGTACAACAAGACGTCTTCGTTTTTGGGACACCGATCATATTGTGGAAAACCTAAGAAACAAGCTTGCCCGTTTTGTGACTACAGGTGTCACAAGAAATATGATCTGACAGGGCACATAGGACGTGTACACAATAAATGAATAAAATAATGTGCTTATAATATACTTAATGTCAATTTTATTTTAATGTTTTAGTGTGTGAAAATGCTAAACTAGTAATCGTATTTCATAGAAGTAGTTTGTTAGTCCTGTCTCCCAGAATTTCATCTTAATTGTTTTTATTATAACTTTTTTGTTGACTTTTGATATTATTGAACAATACATCATATAGTTTTATAATGAATCTACAGATGTATATATATTGTAATCAAATGGTCAACTGTTGTATGTTCCCGAAAAATAAGACTTTTAATTTTAGCAAGATAACGCCGCATTTACTTTTAACTCTAGATGTACACAATCATTACATTATCACCTATTCAAACGTGTTGTTAGATTTCTATATCCGCTCATTTTATGTGCTTAGGACCCAGGCTTGGGCATTTTGTGACTACAAGTATCGCAAATATAAGTATAACCTTGGAACTGTACACAAAAATTAGTAAAATATGTATTCTAATAGTCAGTTGTGTATTATAGGTCTCTTTACGAAACAGATGAGTCACGTTAGAAACAGTTTCTCTTGCTTTAGTGAATATATTACGTTAATAGAACCTTACGCGGTTGCCATATGTAAGTTACAAGTAGTATTTGCAAATTACAGTTTGCTCAAAGTAATGTAATTTTTCAACACTGTTATAACATCACAGTGACGTTGTTTGTGACGTAACTCGTCTCTTGTGTTAAAAGACATATATATCTTTATGTTCTCAAAAAAAGCATTATCTATATTCAATTCCACATATTTATGATCATCATTAATAATGAATTACATAAGTACTAGCAGTTTTTTAATCCTATCGCATATTTATACTTCTCAGTTTTAGGTGGAAGAGTTATTTGCCGGTATTGCAAGAAGGACTACAAAAATAAGCACACGCTTTTGACTCACGAGTCGTATTGTGGGCAGCCTAAGAAACACGCTTGTCCATTTTGCCACTACAAGAGTCACAAGAAAAATGATATCAAAAAGCATACTGGACTTGTGCACAATCACTGGCAATAGTTTCATACTAATTCTCTAATAATAACGTTATCGTTTTCTTTTTTGTTTGTTGTTACAGTTTAAGATGTTTTGCGTTCACGTATGTCAAGGTTAATAAGTGAGCAATGTACTTAAATATTTACCTTCAAATAAATCGGCACAGGATGCCACATTGTACAAGAAATATATAATGCCCATGAAATGGTTTATTGTTTGATATCTCAAAAGTCTTGGATAAACTAGACCATACGATTTTATTATTCAAATTTGGGTAATAGGGCATACGAGGTGTTGCGTCACGACCTATTGCGGTGGTTTCTGAAAAAAATCATTCAACCCATATCATTCATTTAATCCTGAGACTAACAACATAAGAATTTTCAAATTGATTGGATAAACTAGACCATACGATTTTATTATTCAAATTTGGGTAATAGGGCATACGATATGTTTCGTCACGACCTATTGCGGTGGTATCTGAAAAAAATCATTCAACCCATATCATTCATTTAATTCTGAGACTAACATAAGAATTTTCAAATTGATTGACATTATTAGTGTTGTTCCACAAGGATCAATCTTTGGACCAGCATTATGTAGTTTTGGTATACGTCAATGCTTTTCATTCTGTTAAACAACTCCATCGCAGTTGCTCTGATATTTGGTCCTTAGAGCATATGGGCAATTTGGTGATAAAAAATGTGTGATAAATGAACGTAAGTAGTTTATTTGTGATATCGGTTACTCAACGCCACTAACGTAATTTATGCAATGTTTAGCGGTAATAACATTTCCGAGAGAATTGTTTTCAACAGTCCTGGGATTAACTGTGGATAAAATCCCTTAAATTATATTAGCATGGTAGCATGATTAATTATAAATCTGGGGGCATAATGAATTTATGGAATAGCGCAAGTGTTTTGTCACTAAAAAGGCTTTTATGTTTGTATGTTGAGAAGTATTACTAGAATTACGACATTAATATTTTACAAGCATCTTCCTAAACAGGTAGTAATATTGTATTACGTATATTCCAATGAATATGCATGTGTACAGCGAAGACAGCGAAAAATGTTAATACAAAACCTGATAACTATGAGCTATATCATCATATTTGTATTTATACCTACACAGGAGAAGGACGAAACCACTAAACCTTAAAAATGATAAGCTAAGGACATAATTAGGTATTTTCCTACTTAATTATTTGCAATACGATACTCTGAAGTCAAACTTAGTTTCAGAAGTTTTCTATACCAACTTTTGATCCGATATAATTGACACCCTAGGCCAAACAAATTCTACAGCATTATATATGTACTTTTCTCGAAGTTTGCCGGAATAAACTTTACATTAAATACTAAATTAACATTACCACACTATTTTTATTATTTCAGATGTGTCTGTAAAAGCTGAACTGAACTTTTACCCGATAAACTACAAAATACTAGCAGAATTTAATGACCATTGAGTACATATGTAAAATCTATGACGGTGAAAGATACCCACCCACGGTTTGCTTTACATGATGATGATGATGATGATGATATAACACCTCCAAAAAGTTTATTCCGTTTTGATACTTTTAGGAATGTAAATTTGTCAACATCAACAATTAGAACTATGAAACATGCCAAGAGCTGTGCTAATCTCAGCTCATGGACCATTTAAAATATTGAAAACAACACTTATAAAATTATCACCAGAATGTGGTTACGAATTAGAACAATAATTGCCAAACTGCTGTGCCGAATTCAACTTCAGGTAAAGAATATCATCTGGAAAGGCGATATTGCAACTTTTCTATTTGGAAATAGGAGTTGCTATGATTTACATTACACATATCATAACTAAAATTAGCTTTTCTATTTACAAATAAGTTATTTTCACAAACATCTTAAAACTCGAAGTGACAAGCTTGAAATTCACGAATCAAGAATAGTTTAAAAATATCGCATTTACAGTGTATGGAAACATAGTTGGAAGTATCAAACTTACATTTATAACTCAGTTAAAAAGGCGAACCGTCATTACAAGTCTTTAAATTTACTTTATTGAAAAAAGTTTGCTGAAACATAATGCAGATTAATTACTATCTGTTTCCAAAAGTGACTATTATTATGTCATCAACAAACAAATTTAAAAATGTGTAAAAGTAATAGAATAATAGTAGCTTAATATTTTACTACAGACGTATAATTTAGTATTGAAAATGCATATAATACAACAAATACATTTAACGTTATGAATGCTAAACAATTTTATAATAAATGTTCAAAAGTCTCGCGGTATTTTTCTATACGTATTTGATGTCGAGTTTCAAATGACCTTTAACCATTTGCTACAATTAATTGATACATAGTAGAAATTTATATGCCTGTATATTTTTAAGTTAGTATGTAATTTCTGTCATCACTTCTCAAACATGGATAATATTTATTAATACCAATTTTAAATACATTATCTTTGGTGTTAGGTAAACTCATGCATTTGTAATGACTATTTTCTGCTTCAACTAACGTTATAATTGTAAGTTTGACGGTTTAACCATTTTTCGACACAGAAATTTTCAAAGGTTGTCCCACGATACATTTTAAAATGTTTGTGAAAATTAGTTACTTCTAAATAGAAAATATAGTTTTGTTGCAGAGGTATATAGTAACATTCTTCAGTCATTTTTGGTGTGCTATATGTTTTTCCATTTAATTTTTTTAAAGAACCTTTTAAGTACAACGAATGGTATTTATTTTAAATAATATGCGCTAAAATGTCGAAATAAACATTAAATTCACTTAGTGAAGTATAAAAGTATAATTTTTGGACGAAATATCACTATATCTGTGAAAAATCCTCTAGTACGAGTTAATGTCAATGCAGCCTTCAAGGTCTATCATAAAATGAAATAACACGCATGGTCTTCAAAAAGTATAAGCATGTATTGGTTCATCATTCTAGAAAATATTTTTAGATTGTACGTCCTACAATTTTTGTATTAAAAATGTTCACTATCTACATTCCTATAAACCAGTAATGAACTTTACTGTTGTGACAGCCGGTATATTATTATGAAGTTTTTAGATATTAAAAAACACGCAACATTTAAATACGATGTCCATTTATTGTAGAAAAACATATATTCCATAATGTTGTAAAAATAGTAATTATTATATATACAGAAAATTCGTAGATTTGTTTATAAACATATATTCATACTTGTCAATTTCAGGCATACAGAGAGTTAACTGTCAGCAGTGCAAGAAGGACTACAAAAATAAGAGCTCGTTTCTGGCACATAAAGCGTATTGTGGAAAACCTAAGCAACTCAGTTGTCAATTTTGCGACTACAAAAGTAACAGGAAATATGATATGACAGTTCACATTGGAATTAAACATAATAAATTAATGAAATAAAGTACTCTCTCATTTTGATTTAGTGTATCTGAATCAGATGAAATTGTAATTTTGAAATTAGATGCTTTCGTCGCGGCCACAATTTTGTCTGTTAATTTAGTATTTACATTTATAAAATCTATTAATTTTGTAATGTAACACAAATTATATATAAAATTAATTTAGATTTTTTATCTTCGTCCTAAGCCTTAAGGAGCATGCTGTAGTGGATAACTATGTAAACAAATATTAGGTTTTAAGATTTTTGGAAAACTTATTAATTAGTACTAAATGGAAAGCTTCTACGTTTATTAAATATCCATCACGGTTTTAACGCATAAACTGCGTTGTTCTTTCTCATCTGCGACAACCTGAAACATCACCCTTTAGGGTGGTGGATGAAACGTCGACTGCTGAAGAAGAAATTATAACCACCATACTATTTCAACACAGAAGGCAAAAAGTGCTGAAGTCCTTAGTTAATTTGTGTATTTATCGCCAAATCTATTAACTAAGGAGTAGTCAGCCAATTATATTTATAATAGGTGTCCAAGGTATTAATCCAATGAAAGACTATGTTTTCTACTTCCTCACACTATATATAGATTTACTTTTTGTATATATGAAACTAAAGAGGTAAATTCACAAAAAAATCTCATCAGAACCATTAACCTAACAGCTTAGAGAGTATTAAAAACAATATTTTCTGGTAAGTTCTGAGATTTAAAAAGCCTAGTGACGGCAGGGATTTAAAACTTCTTTCGATATCCATTCAAGAAGCCTTTGTATTTGATTGATATATTTATACGATATTTCTATATAAACGGTGATATCGTCATCTATTGTATTCTTATCCAGACAACTACTTGATTGCTACGAAACTTGTATATTGTCTTAGCAATGTCTTTGTTTTTGATTTTGAATCACAAAATAAATTCTTTTTTGGACGCCATTTTGAGTTTGTTTGTAAAACTTTTCTGTAGGATTATCAGATAAATTTTTATCGAGAGCAGATAATTTTGTTAGTAGAAGAAATATTGTATAATTTCTTTAAGAATTCGTTTTCTAATTTAGCAACTTTATTTATTAGTTCTAATATCGTAGCATGCTCTAATTTAAAGAACTTGCACATAAAGCTAAAATAACTTATTTGTCAATGTATTACGACATTGTTGACAGTTTAATTTTAGTAGCTACGAGGGTATATTTTCATGTTGTCTGCCGAACAATTAAATACAAAAGTTACGACATTGTCAAACCAATCATTAAGAATAGCTGTGAAATTTAATAGCATATGTGCAAGATTGTAATTTATATGTGAGGTATATACAGTTTTTTTTTGGATAAAATAACAGGAATGAACTTTGCAAGAGTCTTATTATAGTTCCTGACAAAAAAAAAGAGGTGTAGGCACCACACGTCTTTCTTATACATATGTGCCTTTCAAATTATGCTAAATTGTTCTAAATTAAGCTTTAAATACTTTTATCCTCTTAAAAAATACGCCTGTGAGTAAATGTGTTACTTCAGGTCGGAATTTTCAAAATTCTTTTATACAAAAATTATTCAAAATCCTATTCTAAGTACTTCTAGTCGGTCCGAATTTGAAATTTCGTTTATACACAAAATATTCCAAATCTAGCTCTAGATACTTTTATACTCTTGATAAATAAGGTAGGTTGACCAAATAAGGCCCACTTAAGGTTTATGATTTTTTTTCAACTTTTTCTGTTGTCGAAACACTATCATAAAAAATGTTGAGAAGCTCTCTATAGTGTTATTGTTTCAATTGTATGACAAACCTCATCAAGATAAGCCTGACCAGAATATAAAAAATTATTTACTAAAAGTTGTCATCTGGGCCGATTTTAGAACCCCGTGTTCGTAATAAGGCCCATTCCCAGGCCCCATTCCCATGTCCCTAATTAGGCCATACCTTTCTAATGTAACACAACTTTTAAAATGAACTTTTATTAACTATAATTGAACAAAAACAATATTTTATTACAAAATGAACACAATGATATTTCTATAAAAAATAAAAGAAAAGAAAAAAAATGAGGTGTGGCCACCACACGACTTTCTTATACGTATGAGCGTTTCAAACTATACAATTTTAAGAATTTTTTTATACAAAACTTATTCAAAATCCTATTCTAGGTACTTTCATTCGCTTAATAAATCGCTATAGAATGCATACTTTGCAAGATATTCGAAAAAAAGTGCTCCTCGCTAAGAGTAAAAGTGCTACTTCCGGTCCGAATTTTGAAATTTCATATATACAAAAAATATTGCAAATCCAGTTCTAAATACTTTTGTACTCTTGATAAATATATATAGAATGCATAACTTACGACATGTTTGCAAAAAATCGCTATTCGATAAGAGTAAAAGTGGTACTTCCGGTCTGAATTTTGAAATTTTTTTTATACAAAAGATATTGAAAATTATGTTTTAAATACTTTTATACCCGTAACGTACTTGTCCAAAAAGAATGACTTGCGAAATATTCGCAAGAAACTGATTTTCGATAAGAGTAAAAGACCTACTTCCGGTAGGAATTTCGAAAAACTTTTTAAATAAAATTATTCTCAATTTTAATTTTAAGTATATATGAATTCTTTATAAATTTGTTTAAACTTAGTAGTTGACGAAATATTTGCAAAATTCGATTTTTTCGCTGAAGTAAACTGCTACTTCCGGTATACCGATTTTACTGAAAAACTAATCAGATCTCAAGAGGGCGATTATACACGTAAATACAAAATTTGGAATTGATATCTACAGCGGTTTGGCCGCTATCGTGGTCACACACACACACACACACACACAGACAGACACACAGACACACAGACATTTTTTAAAAACCACTTTTTCGGTATCAGGGGACTTCAAAACGTGGACATCTGCAAAAATCTCGAGGTCGAAAATTTTCATCATCACAATACTTCCTTATACTACGTATAAGAAAGTAAAATTAAAAATCTTCACAAGCTGGGCACGTAAAGGCGGGATCTTTATCCGCGACTGTTAAGCCCATGCAGTCTTCATGGACATAGCGTTTACAAATGGTACATAACCTTATGTTGCCCACTTCGTCAATTTGGCACAAATGGCAGTACCAGCTTTCTTTTTTTTGATTAATTTTGCTTGGTCCCGCTACTGCTCCTTTGGTTGTTCCTCCGCTTTTTACAGCTTGTTTTTTAGCATCACTTTTCTTTCTCGTCTTTGGATCATCTTTTTTATTCTTCTTGTCATCTTTGAAAAGGACTGTTGTAATTTGTTGAGCGCGGTAATTTATTGCCTTTTTTCTGCCCGTGTTTTTCATCTTTACTTGTGGCGTGATCAGAATATCATTGAAACTACATGACGGTACATCTTCATTGTTATTTTCCTCCCCGAAACTAAACTACTTTCATCTGAAGACGAGGAATCCGTAACATCTCTGCTTTTCGGTCTTATTTTTTCTACTCTCTTGGCTATGGGAGTTGAACTTGCAGCTGGTACACTTCCGGGATTTTCAACATTAACTACTTGAATGTCATGCTTTTCTGGGATTTCCGACGGGGCATAAGCACAATCAGGGATTGCTTTTGTGTTGTAAGGATAGATGCCCGTTGCACGAAAACCCGACATCACATTTTCAGGAGTTGTTGCCCTCGGCCACACTCTTGAAAATATTGTTCCAAATGTATATTTGGTGATCGTACGATCAGGTTTGTTAGTCCAAAATAACAGCACCTCCTCGTCCCAATATGTTTGAAAAGGTTTAAATATTGACTTGTCAAGAGGTTGCAGTTCATGTGTTGTATTGCTAGGCAAACAAAATAAAGTGATTTAATGTTCATCTGCTTTTGTAAGAATTGTAGCATCTAAATGGGATGACGCACCGTCAAATATCAAAAGCACTGGCCCTTTAGGTTTGTATTTTGAAAAGTGGGTGAGCCACTTAACAAAAACCGACGTTGTCATGCTGCCTTTCTCGGTCATTTCAATTGCTGTTCCTGGTGGTAAGTTATCTTCCCATTCCGCCTTCCTTCGTTGTCCTTTGAATAAAATCATCGGCGGAATCACTTGGCCCACAGCACTTACGCAAGCTACTATTGACACATTCTCTGCATGTTCCTGGGAAATTAAATGCACCCTTTTTTGGCCTTTACGAACAAAGACTTTTTGAGATTTGTGAAGGTTTAAGCGACATCCTTTTTCGTCAATATTGAAAATTAATTGTGGATTCTCTAAGACATTCATTTCTGTCATAACTTGTTTCAACTTTTCAAAATAGTCATTTACAATGAATCTATTTAGTTTTGTGGCTCTTGCAGCATTCATGGGTTGAGATTTACGAACCGCTACTTCAGGATGTCGTTGTAAAAACAACTTCAACCATTTACGTCCAGCTAATCTATTTGCAACATTGAATGAATTAGATAAGTTATTATTTTCGCAATAAGAAAATACCGTGCGTCTTATCACTTTCGATGTAAGAGGCATACCAACATCTCCCAAGCGAAAAATGCGTTGGCACAGTTCATCTTCTTGCCCTGGAGTTAGGAAACTGGGCCTTCCTAGTTTCTTTTTGGTGCTTCTTGTCGCCACATGATTTCTGAGGGTTCTGCGTGGAATTTTAAATTCCCTTGATGCCTGTCGGACAGACATACCAGCATCAACTTCATCCATTGCTCGTTGCAACTGGGTTTCTGACCATCGGGCCCTCTTGGGCAGCATTTTTATCGGAAAGCGTTGCTTTGAATCTAAGAAACGAGGAAAGCAGTGTATAGAACAGCATAATAATACTATTATAACCAAAAAAGGCCCAGTTTGATGACAAATAATATAGAATAACAACGTTACGTCTAATTATTAAAATGTTCAAGCTTACTAATGCTGCAATGTAACTTCAAAAATACGAACGATTTTCTAGTACTTACCCCAAAATTATTTCCCAGCCAAAATTTTTAATACACCTAACCAAACTTAGGTGAACTAATATGGACGTCGATAATTCAGTTCACCCTCTTACCACTTAACAGGAAATTTAGAAATTAACACTAGAGGTCTCACAAATGTAAATCGTAAAGAGACCTGCTGTTATTACAGATTCCTAATAGGGCAAAGGTGCAGTGGGCCTTATTGGGGTACCGGGCCTTATTTGGTCAACCTACCTTATATATAGAATGCATAATTTACGACATATTTGCAAAAAATCGCTATGCGATAAGAGTAAAAGTGTTACTTGCGGTCCGAATTTCGAAAATTTTTTTATACAGACAGTATTGGAAATTAAGCTCTAAATACTTTTATACTCGTAACGTACCTGTCTAAAAAGCATAGCTTGCGAAATACTGCCAAAAAACTGATTTTCGGTAAGAGTAAAAGACCTACTTCCGGTCGGAATTTCGATAAACTTTTTTCATAAAAGATTTCTCGAATTTAATTTTGAGTACATATGAATTCTTTATAAATTTGTTTAAACCTAGTAGTTGCCGAATAATTGGCAAAATTCGATTTTTTTACTGAAGTAAATCGGTCTGCCGATTTTATTGAAAATCTAATCAGATCTCAAGAAGGAGATTATATTCGTAAATGCAACATTTGGAATTGATACCTATAGCGGTTTACCGCTATCGTGGTCACACACACTGACATACACACAGAGAGAGAGAGACATTTTTTAAAAACCACTTTTTTGGTATCAGTGGACTTCAAAACGTGGACATCTGCAAAAATCTCGAGGTCGAGAATTTTCATCATCACAATACTTCCTTATATTACGTATAAGAAAGTAAAAGCAGTCATTCTGTTCTAGATGATGTTGAAAGCGTAGAGAAGCAATTAACGATGAGCTTGTCTTGTTACTATGTGGAAGCTCGAATTGAAAGGATGGTGCGAACATTAAAAGTTTAGTACCGCAACTAAATATATATTTATGTCAATGAAATCTCTATACAAACAAGTTTCATGAAAATGTTGTTTAATGATTCGCTTATGAAGAATAAGTCTGAACGATGTCTTCCCAAATTGCTTATGCCTTAGCAAAAACTGTTGAATATTGAAATTCTTCAAAAATTTGCTACTATTGAGATGGTCCGGAATATATTCTTGTAACTTGCGACATACGTAAAATACTACCACTAAACCTAAAACTGTGCGATAGGTTCATCACCATAACTGAAGCAAACAATTTTCTGTACTGTTTTGTTAGTTGTGCTGAGGAATATCTACTACAGGACAATGAAAAACAGTTGAAAATTTGGAAACTGTTCTAAAACATGCACATCCGTATTTTTTCTCAACAATGCTTATTAGTTTACGACAAATATCGCGTATATAAGTTACATAAGACAAGCATATATAATTATAATCAATGACTGTGGATAGAATTAAGGCATCTCCACCTTATAGCCCAGACTTTCGTTACCTCTTCATACTTTTTCCTTTAAAATATATAAAAGTTTTTTAGAGGTAGTGTTTGGAATCTGACGAAAGACTTAACGAAGCTGTTGAACTATATTTCGTAACTTTTGTAACGAATTATTGGTAAGAGTGTGTGAAGCATTTGGGGAAAAAGTTAAATAAATATATAAGTGGAGAAGTAGAAAATAATAGGTTGTTAATGAGATATGGTTTTTTCACAGTTTGATAGATAACATGAAAATACGTTCTTGTATATTTACCCTATTGACCCTATAGAGGAATTTTTTGAATAGTTTCTTGGGGCACATTTATAACAATAATAATAAATATCGTTATTTTAGAGTATTAAGAAAACTTAATTTTATATATAGCATTCGGTCGTCTCATATAAACATTGGCGTATTTTAATAGCAGAGATTGTGTTATACTTTTCTAATCGTTGTGTAATTAAATAAATAAGTGAAATCAGATAAAAGTTGTTTTATTAAACCATTTTGCAAGGCCTGAAATTTCGTGTATTAAAAAAAAATCCTAACACTACTAATACTCCAGCATTATTATTATTCTGAAATATTAAGAGGTAAATTTTGGTTTTTATTTCGAACATATTTGCCCTCTCCAGTGGAGAGCTGTGAAACAACTCGTGCTAGATAATGACCTTAATATAGTGATTTCTCAACGGTTGAATCAGTATGAACTAAACACGTCGATTCAATGCCACTACAAATTTCCATCGACTAGAACAATTTCAGAACAGTACATTTAAACTAATTAGTTAATATTTCAGGATATAAAACTTCTAGCTATTAAAATACTATTACACGAATATTATAAATAAAGATATTAGATAATGCTTTTCTATAGTTATTTTTATTTGTTCTTGACAAATTTATATTGTTTCGGTGATAGTTATAACAAATGTCAAAAGGTGTTTGGTTGAGCCGTGGCAAAATTTTATCTGTCAGGTAATATAACCTACAGAAGCCATTTGAGGACTGTGATAATTAATAACATTTATAAACCTTTTGACATTTATCATGGTTACCTTATGACGTTTGTTATAATTGTCTACTAAACAATTTAAATTTGTTAACAATGCCAAATATATAAAATATAAGTGCGGGCATGTAATATTTGATAGCTTTATTTATAACATTTAATTTGTCACTGGCTTCCATGTAATGTTATTTTACTAGGGGAAGGTATATATTCTGAAATATTAATTAATTAGTTTAATTTTATTGTTCTGAAATTGTTCCGGTCGATTTGTAGTGCTGTAATGTTCGTCTTTAGTTCGTACTTTAGCCGTGTTGGTTGCCAAAACGATTCATCTATATGAATATTGTTATTTATGACGGAATCGATTACCAAAGTATGAGTCACTTTGGCATTCGACATGCGTTGATAATTTAAATTTGATATGTTCCAAAATATTACCTGTCAAGTAATATAATCTAGAAAAAAGTAACTATACATGCAGTTATTATGAATTTTTTTTTAAATAAATGTCTTAATTTAATTTTCTTACGTTTTTTTTTGAATTTATTTAAGAACGTCTTTTGTGATAAGGGTAGATCGTTTGAGCTGACTTCAAAAGCCTTTAGGATGTAACTGGAGATAGTTTACGTCTTGAGTTTTTCGGAAGATTAATTGGGACTTAACTTCCAGGTTTATATCTAAACAGAAACGCTGTCGAAGAAAACTTAATTATCATCTTTTTTAAAGTGGAATAACTTTGGAGTTAAAACAAGCAACAATTGAAGACCGTACAGGTGACAGACTACCAATTGAACGTCGTGGTGCGCATTGTTCACCTGCATGTAATCAGAATCCATGGTAGATAAAACATGGAAAGGGATGACGGGGATCATTGAATAATAGTGAAGAAGAAATATTGAGTAATTCCGCTGAAGTGCAAATGTAACGTGTTTCCGACTCATTGGTCATCGCTAGTGCAGTGTAGCGAATGATCTACGTAACTATTTCCCAATATTATCTGTTATGTGTTCGGATGATACAGAAGACAATACTTACCTTGTCGTGATGAATTTTCAGAACGGTGAAGATCCTTACTGGAATTTTAATTTGTAGTCTGTCGCCTGTATTGTTTTCTATCTTTAAAATTATCCCGCCTTATTTCGGCTACACTGCACTGATGATCACGTCAGAAACACGTACACCTAGAGAAATAAGTAACCGTACACTTAGCGGAGATATAAGGTGGTATGGGCTTGTTTATTATGCATTGGTTGGTATATGGCGAACATGGCCGTACCACTTTATATCTCCGCGAAGTGTACGGTTACATATTTCTCTTGGTGTACCTGCATTTGCACGTCAGCGGAATTTCTAGTGGCTACTGTGGATTCTCGCATACTTCGATTTTTTTAAAAGCAACCTGTATTCCGCAATCTGAAAGATACAGAATGTCCTATCTACGATACATTACTGCATATTTTTGCCATACCAACTATTAAAATATATTTCAAGTGAAAATCAGACCAAATCATATGGTTCATGTTTAAAAGCTATTTTGTGTTATACAGCCTATTTCGTTACTTCTGTACTATATCATTTTTCAAATTCTTCACATTCAGTCAATGAAGACCTCCAAATAATTCACTAAATTTTTTTCAACGTGAAAGTAGTACTAGACATTATATTTCCGACAACCGTTGATAATAGTAATTACCGGTGAAATTTCATTATTCGAAATTTACCTTACCGGATATATTTCGAAATACATTGCGTGATTGTAGGTCACGTGCTCTACGACAACAATGCATGAATCATATTGATCATCTATGGCTGGATATAATTCAAGACGTTTAAAAGGACTCGCATGTACATCTGCCAGCTGGTTTAATTTCAGTGCACGTGGACGGCAATCACAGAGTATAATTTTCAATATTTCATGGTCTTTATCTGCCTTGACCAGTTTGGGAAATGCTGTAAAATGTCGAAACCAATGTAAACGTCACTTTTTGAGAAAAAATGAATAACTTTGGAAGAGTTCCGTGGAAACTAAATCTTTTATTAACACACTTCTTTAATTTGGTAGAGTATTTATGCAAGTGTTCTATTTCAGAAACGAAAGTCGAAAACCGATTTTATATTTGCAAATAATTACAAAACATGAAGAATATGATTTAATTCAACTTTGGTTTTAAACGTTTTTAATTGCAGTGGGACAGCTTGCATTTTTTATTAACCGAATTTTTGACTGTTTTAACATATTATCATTTTTGTCTTTTGTAATGTAATACAATCTATACTTTCAGATAGGAAGCTTCCATGCCCGATGTGTCGGAAAGTATACAGAAATGATAAAACTTTGAAAACCCACATGAAGTACGATTGCGGCCAACCTAAACTTTGTGTGTGCGGGGTATGTGGCTACAGAACCAAAAGAAAGTACAACTTGAAAATGCATCTAATGGCTGTACACACTAAGCCTAAAGGTCAAACAAAATAACAGAGATCTTTTACTACTTATGCTGTTACTTGTACTGATTTGTAAATTTACAGATTCTATAATAAATTGGGAGTGTGTGTCCCTTTCTTTTTTGTTATTTATTTTTTATTTTATACACGCACATGTAAATATAAAGTAATTTCGCTTTTCTTAATCTTTTTAACCTAATTTCGAATATTTTTTAGATGGAAAACTCCGGTGTCCGAATTGCAAGAAAGCTTATAAGAATGAGAACACGTTACATGTTCATCTGGCCTTTGATTGTTATAAAGTAAAGCAGCACGAGTGCAAAATGTGTAATTTCAAGAGCAAACGAAAATATAATTTAAAACAACATATCATGAATCGACATAGATATTAATTAAATGCCATTTTCTTCTAATGGGTCTATAAAAAATAGATTTTCTTCAGTGATACATGCTGTAAAACTTTTTGATGACATACTTTCTACAAGCTTATAGTTGTGTTCCATTTGATGTACAGATCAATTCTGCATTATTGCAGTGACGTTATAATAAATAAATCGTAATTATGCATTGATCAGCGTTAGCCATTGAGAAAGAATAGGTAGGTAGACGACGTCACGTGATCAAACCGGGTACAGATCCGCCATATTGATACTACACTTACGTCAAACAGGCAGTGTTGGTAAAAAGTGGAGTGTTTGTTAAGAGCATCGTGTATTAGAGTTATATAATAAGTTAAATATTAAAATACATTATGGTTTCTTGTGCTCTACGTAGCTGCAACAGCAGAGACGGCGTTGATAAGAAGAATTCGTATGGAATAACATTTCATAGGGTATTATTGGTCCCACACTTAGCCCCGCCCAATACTCCCGTTTTAAGAGTATAGCAAAAATGCTTTACAGCGTCTCCATAGTATTTTTCCTCAATGTTGTTAGCAGACTTAGAATTATTATTTTATAGTAGATAACACATGATTTTTCTATTATATTTCCTGAATAAATCTGCTAAAAATAATTCCAATAAGTACCAGGAAGTATGTACCTTTTATGCGGGATATAGTTAATAATAAAAGCATTTATAAATATAATCAAACGTATTTCTAAGCTCGCCCAATATATAAAACTGACAATCAATCTTTTGACGCTTGTATGCAAACTTTTTGATATAGTTATGATTAGTTGGTTACTTTCCCTTCTCAAGTAATCCTTTCTACATGTAATGCGGGTTTTCCACCAAACGGACAAAACAAAAACACAACACAAACTCGTGTCGAAAAAAATAAGACTGCAACTTTTTACAAACATTTTGAAGACACGACGCGACGTTTCTGCGACAGTTGCAGTCTTGTTTTTCGAGTCCTGCTCGGTAAGATCAAAGAGTTTCGGAGTGTTTACAAACTCTTACCGTCTAGTGGAAACAGAGAGTTTTCAGTTTGTGTTTAGTTTGTGCGTACGTTGAACAGTTTAAACAAAATTTAAACATAAATAATAATAGCACCATAATTTGTTCTTCTTGATAACAGAGATCTAACCCAACATCTATGTTGTCGACGTCGCTTCCTTCTCCTAAAACAAACAAGTTAAAAAATACCTTAATTACTTCTAAAATAAAATCAATATTGACATATAAATGCAAATTATGTGCCCAATTCCTTCTTTTTCATACGACGCAGAACAAACCAACCACCAGCCAGGATAAGCAAATCCTCAACTCTTGAAGCCATTTTGATTTCACACAATTAAAATTCAAACTTTAAGTACCGAAAAACACACCAGTTCGTTTGGCGGAAAAGCACTGAAAACAAAATCGAAACTCCAAAAAAATCTTGTCTGCTTGGTGGAAACAGCGTTTCGAGTTTGTCCAAGTTTTGTTTTCTGTTATTAGTGTATCGAAATACACGAACATCACAAGAGTTTTTGAAAGTGTACTTGAACGCGCAAATTTCTTATTTCAAAATCGCCACTATTGAATCTACGTTGAACCAATGAACCATAGCCAAAGATCAATCGATTCCTTGTCTACACCATATAAAATATGTAGCTGTGCATTTTCATCCTTGTAGTTTCAAGCTAAATTCCCAATGATAAACTTAATTCAGCACAGCCCAAGACTTAGACAACAAAATTTTTCGGGCGTACACTACGACAGTTATTAGTCAAAAAGGGCGAAAAGGAAGTATTCCACGTTAAAAATGATGATATCCTTATCACTAACCATAACGTTGCAAAATAAAAATAATTGGAATTAAACGAATACATGAACACAAAGTATAAAAGTAAAATAAGAAATGGAAAGTGAAACAAATTTAAAACGATCAACTTAATTAAATATAATATTAATTAAGAGAAAGTCATAACCAAAAGGAAACGAAAGGGATCTTTAATTTATGCGTATCGATAATTCGATACAACAGTTACATGTGATACCAAGAGTACAAACATAAAATTAAGTAAATAATATCCGAATTCTAATTCAAAGACATAGATTCCAGTATACAGGGTTAACCAAAAGTAGAGACAGTCAAAATATCCGAAAAATTAACAAATAACCAACGACTTTGTTGCGAATAAAGCACTAATTAAATTAGAAATACATATTCGACGCAAAATGAATTTTTAATTAGATTACAAGATGTTCCTCGACTTTCTTAATATTTTAACATTGCTGGTGATTTTAGTTCTCAAATCATTAATTTATTGTGTTTATTTTTCCATCGTTATTTTTATGTTGTTGGTTAGATTTAATATCATTTTCTTTTAGGACGTTTTTAAATACATAAATATCATGAAAGAAAAGTTTATTTCATCTGAAGTGTCAGCTTTAAGTAGATTAACTTCTGAGCTGTCTCATTAAGTTTTATTAATATATATGCGAAAGTTTCTTTAGCTCTATGAGCTTACAATCGCAATCCTGAATACGATCTGCGAAATACTACTGTATTGAAATTAGCCTTGCTTAGGTCCAGGTTTTTTACTTTCTTATACGTAGTATAAGGAAGTATTGTGATGATGAAAATTTTCGACCTCGAGATTTTTGCAGATGTCCACGTTTTGAAATCCCTTGATACCGAAAAAGTGGTTTTTAAAAAAATGTCTGTGTGTCTGTCTGTCTGCCTGTCTGTCTGTGTGTCTGTGTGTGACCACGATAGCGGTCAAACCGCTGTAGATATCAATTCAAACTCTTGTATTTACGTGTACAATCTCCCTCTTGAGATCCGATTAGTTTTTCAGTAAAATCGGTAGACCGGAAGTAGCAGTTTACTTCGGTGAAAAAATCGAATTTTGCCAATATTTCGTCAATTACTAAGTTTAAACAAATTTATAAAGAATTGAAATATACTCAAAATTAAATTTGAGACAAATTATCTTAAAAAAGTTTTTCGAAATTCCAAACGGAAGTAGGTCTTTTACTCTTATCGAAAATCAGTTTTTTGCGAATATCTCGCAAGTCATGCTTTCTAGGCAGGTACATTACGAGTAAAAAAGTATTTAAATTATAATTTTAAATATCTTTTGTATAAAAAAAATTTCAAAATTCGGACCGGAAGTACCACTTTTACTCTTACCGAATATCGATTTTTTGCAGATATGTCGTAAATTATACATTCTATATATATTTATTAATTTGCAGTATTTTTTCTGTGCATGAAATTTCAAAATTCTGATGGAAGTGGTACTTTTACTCTTAGCGAGTAGCACTTTTTTTCGAATATCTTGCAAAGTATGCGTTCTATAGCGATTTATTAAGAGAATGAAAGTACTTAGAACAGGATTTGAAATAAGTTTTGTATAAAACATTCTTAAAATTGTATAGTTTGAAACGATCATACGTATAAGAAAGTCGTGTGGTGGCTACACCTCATTTTTTTTACTTTCTTATACGTAGTATAAGGAAGTATTGTGATGATGAAAATTTTCGACCTCGAGATTTTTGCAGATGTCCACGTTTTGAGGTCCCGTGATACCAAAAAAGTGGTTTTAAAAAAATGTCTCTGTGTGTGTCTGTCTGTCTGTCTGTCTGTCTGTGTGTCTGTCTGTCTGTCTGTGACCACGATAGCGGTCAAACCGCTACAGATATCAATTCCAAATTTTGTATTTACGAATATAATCTCCCTCTTGAGAACTGATTAGATTTTGAGCAAAATCGGCAGACCGGAAGTAGTAGTTTACTTCAGTGAAAAAATCTAGATTTGCAAATATTTCGTCAATTACTAAGTTTAGACTAATTTATAAAGAATTCATTAGTATTTAGAACTTAATTTCCAATATCTTTTGTATACAAAAATTTCAAAATTCGGACCGGAAGTATCACTTTTACTCTCACCGAATAACGATTTTTTGCAAATATGTCGTAAATTATGCATTCTATATATATTTATGAAGAATACAAAAGTATTTAGAGTTAGATTTGGAATATTTTTTGTATAAATGAAATTTCAAAATTCGGACCGGAAGTAACACTTTCATACGTATAAGAAAGTCGTGTGGTGGCCACACCTCATTTTTTTGTTTTAAGGAGGATTGATAAAGAAAAAACGAATTGAGTGGCAGCTTAACTCCGAATTGGAATCCACACTATACTGTATAATATAAATAATTGTATCCACTGTGATTCAACATGTAGTTCAAGGATTTTATCATCGATATAACAATTTGGAAATTTGCTATAAATACATATTACAATTTGTATTTTTCTTTTATGTAATGTGTTTAAGGTTTAAAATAATATCTTTTAAATGAGTTACTATTGATATTACAAGACGCAATATTTACCACGTTCTTGTTTCTTATGAAATCATACAATATTTTCACAATGCGTTAAAAGAAGGCAGAACATTATCGATTTGTTATATAAAAAGTATTGGTTACCATTTAAGAAAGATTAATGGCATAATATAACACAAATGACAATCAATACAAATTGATGACATAAGCTTGTAGAAAATATTAAATTAAGAAGCTTCGCTCACTTAACTTCAATATTGCTTACCTTATACTCACTCTGTATATATATATTATATACCATAGATAGAAAATACTGTATATAATATATACACTGTGCATACTTAAGTTGGCTATATATGCAAATGTTTTTATCATTAACGAACGTTTTTTTATGTCAGACATTAAAATTTATCGGTTACATACTGAATTTATCGGAAAATATGTATTTGGAGCTATAATAAAGTAAATTTCTTTGGACAACATCGAAAACTGTTATTTAAGAGTTGAAATATGCAATCGTATGTTCTATCTTAAAAATCTTGTTATTTTTTCCACACTCTAGTAATTCACTCATTGTTTGGTTGAATACAGAAGGAAACTTGATATTACCTTTAGTGTGGAACAATATTGTAGAACTTATCGAAAAGTAGCAAACATGATTAAATTTCTGTTGCAATCAGGACATTGTGCAGATGTAATGTTACCGATAAAAGCTCACATCACTGGTATTAAATCTTATAATTAACTATCCGATTTCAAACATTTTATAAAGATTTTTGTTCATAACACTAATAATTAAAAATATTCCATATATAACCAACTTAAGTACCTAGTAGTATATTACATATACAATATATTTGCTTGAACTATTTAATTTTGTATACAGAGTGAATTATTGAAAGCAGTCCAGGCAGCCTTAGACAAAATGCTCAAACAATAGTAGCCAAAGCGATCAACTTGGGTCAATCTATACAGGGTGCCCAGACCATGCGAGGACGGAAGATTACGGCTTTATTATTAAAGTTAAAGAAAAGTGTTTTAGACAAAAGTTGTAGCCACTTCTAAAATACACATTCTAAAATTATTTTCAACTATACAGAGTGTTGCGTAAGTGAGTGACGATACAAACTTTTTGGCATATTTAGATGCTACTCTTAAAAAGAAGGACATGGATATCAACATGTGTAGGGGTATCTCTTACCGTTGTAGCTTTATTTGAAATTTTGTGTTTCAACATGTCCAACTTTGTGGAGACTTCGAGATCTGTATAGGCAAAAAGTTTTCCACTTTCGTCAAGTTTAATAATTTATAATCAATTTATTTATTTTTAAATAAATGAATTTGCTGCAGGAATAACAAACGCAAAATTAACATTTACGCTTTTTTTCCAATAGAACAACCTGTATATTTTTCTTCTAAAGTACAGTATTTTTTATAAGCTTTTTAATGATGCCATGGTTTCCCTATCCACACTTAGTATTTTATAACTTATTAACTCTTATTATTAATAGATTCTAAATTTAAACGAAGAAAGTCGTAGTCACCTGTGATTTTTTAATTAAAGTAATATTTGAATTTTATATCTGTCGTTAGTTAACGTTGTATTTACAAAATAACGCTGATAATAATTGTATTTACTTTTACGATGAATTTCACGAAAGATGAAATAGTAAATATGATTTACGCATTGGGTGAAAGCGAAAGAAACTGTTTATTAGCCAATAGGATTTACTGACAATGTTATCCAAATGCAAGACCTTCTAGAATCGAAGCATTTCAAAAATTAAAAGAAAGTTCTGAAACATCTGGAAATATTGGTTATTCCAAAAAGGAGATCAAAAATCGAAGGGCTACTAATGAGGAAAATGAATCCTCAAGTAAGTACACGAAATTTGAATATCCAGTCTGAAATAAGCAGGAGTACTATCAATTGCATCATAAAGAAAAATAAGCACCATCCCTACCATATGTCATTACATCGGGACCTTCGTGGAAATGATTTTGTCAATCGTTTAATTTTTGCAACAAAATGAATTTGGACCCGAATTTTCAATCTTCGATTTTATTTAGTGACAAAGCCACTTTCAAAAGTACCGGTTTAGTTAATAGACATAGTATGCATTATTATGCAACAGAAAATCCCCATTGGGTCAGACAAATTGACTTTCAACATCAATGGTCAGTTAATGTATGGGGTGGCATAATTAATTTACAAGTTGTTAGTCCTTATTTCTTTGAAGGAACGGTAACAGGAGCCATATACGAAAACTTTTTAAGACATCAGTTACCTAATTTATTGGAAAATGTCGATGTCCATACACGAAGAATAATGTGGTAGAGCTGGAGCTCCACCACATTGTCATAGAAGTGTAAACATTTTTTTAAAGAATTGGTGTGAAGAACGATGGATTGGTCGGGAGGGTCCTATAGCTTGGCCTTCAAGGTTTCCTGATTTAACTCCTACTGATTTTTTTCTTTGGGAACATGTTAAAGAACAGGTTTATCGAAACATTCCAACCATACCTATTGACATGAAACAACGTATAATGGCCATTTTTGAAAATATTGGATAGCAAACGCTTACTGATGTTAAAAACAATTTTCGCCACCGCCTCGAATTGTGCATTCTTCAAGACGGTGGAATTTTTGAGCATCTGCTATAAATATGTTATACTTTTGCATTAATCTAATAAATATTATTTTTTATTTTCCAATATGTTGTAGTAATTTGTTATTATTAATAATTAAAGCTGACAGCAACTTAAATTCTTTTTTTTTTCGTTTAAATTTAGAATATATTAATAATAAGAGTTAATAAGTTCTAAAATGCTAAGTGCGAAAGGGGAAAACATGATATCGTTAAAAAGATTATAAAAAATACTGTACTTTAGAAGAAAAATATACAGGGTGTTCTCTTTGAAAAAAAAAGCGTAAATGTTAATTTTGCGTTTGTTATTCTTGCAAATGCATTTCTTTAAAACTAAATAAACTGATTATAGATTATTAAACACGACGAAAGTGGAAAACTTCTGGCCTATACGGATCTCAACAATTCTTTCAGGTTTCTTCTCGGAGTCTCCACAAAGTTGGACATGTTGAGACACAAAATTGCGAATAAAGCTACAACGGTAAGAGATAGCCCTACACATGTTTATCTCCATGTCCTTCTTTTTAAGAATAGCATCTAAATATGCCAAAATATATGGGGTGTTCCATTTAAAAAAACACAAGTTTGTATCGTCACTCACTTACGCAACACTCTGTATAGTTGAAAATAACTTTAGAATGTCTGTTCTAGGAGTGACTACAACTTTTGTGTAAAACACTTTTCTGTAACTTTAATAATAAAGCCGAATAATAACGACTTTGAAATATATTTTTGCAAAATAATCTTATTCTAAGCATTTAAAACTGCAGGTTTTTAAAAATACATATAATAATTACTGGGAACTTAAACAATACAGCTATAGTTTTCCCTATAATTTTATGTTTATATATACGCCTGTAAACCAAAGAATGGAATTTTAAAATATAAAATTTATTTTTTATATACCTTCTGAAATAAGTATATGTACATATGTAATTCTTTCTTTTCTATCGACAAAATTTCAATTTAATTTTGTAATAAAATTTAAAAACTAACACCACCTAGTTATTATTTTTTCGTACTAAATTGATGTATATAGTTAAATAAATATTTTCAATAAAAAATAGTTTGCTTTATTACTATCTGTTACCACACATAAGACAGGCAGTACCAATTTTCATCTTACATCTTACATATGGTCTAGTGTAATATTTGAAAATTAACTGTAATTCCAAAGATTACATTTCATTTAAAAGAATTATGAATATTTCGTTCATTCCATGGGAATACTTTTTTATTATTCGGTCACAAATGCCTGTGAATATTAATTCCCAACTGTTCCTAAAATTATCTAAAGTTAGAGTATATGACGCAAAGGTTCCAATTTCATGTTTGTTTGTTTAGTTTGCCCTAGATTTAATTAATTCATTTAAAATATTAATTTTTTTATTATTGTGTTTACATTAATGTTTTTTTTTATTATAAATCATGTATTATAAATACTAATTTTAAAGATGGTAAGACAGTAAAAGCTTCTGGTCGAGCTATTCCCTTATATTTGGGCTTTTATGATTCACAGAGCTTGCAATACTAGATTAGATGTGTTACATGACAAGTAAATCATTCACGTTATACAGCATGTGTAAAAACATATTGGGGATAGGATATATGTATACTAGGCATACCGGCAACAATGCCCAGTTGTGCCGGTAGTGAAGTACGATTATAGCATACAGCATTTCAGTCGGATACAGTCAGCCGATGGATGTACATGTCTTTACCTGAGCATCACACGCTTCGTAAATACATATTTACCAATCAAGAATTCAAAATACTTCTGCGAGTTTTATTATTTTGCGTATAAAACGCAATTATGAATGATTATAAATCTGTTCTGGAACGGCATTATGAAAACCAAAACAAATACTTCGTAATTTATAATTCAAATAATAATTTTCATTCGAATTAGATTTTTATAAAAAATGAATTTGAATCATTGCATATTTTGCATTTACTTAGTAAATTTATAGAATAATTTACTAAGAATTAGTGTTTAATTAGAATTGTACTTTTATTTTCCTACTGCGTTGTATAAGCAGTATAAGAAAACTCGCAGAAGTATTTTGAATTCTTATTTGGTAAATATGTATTTACGAAGCGTGTGATGCTCAGGTAAAGACATGTACATCCATCGGCTGACTGTATCCGACTGAAATGCTGTATGCTATAATCGTACTTCACTACCGGCACAACTGGGCGTTGTTGCCGGTATGCCTAGTATACATATATCCTATCCCCAATATGTTTTTACACATGCTGTATAATTCACGAATAATAATGGCCTCAAACTCGAGCCCACTGGAGCACTGACCGTTATTGATTATAATTTAGCTATTTGATATTGAAATTAAGGGAAACGAATGACGATTCCTTGGTGGAATGCATTATAGGTTAGTATCTTTCTTGAATTTAACATTGATTTGAAATGTCTCTAGTAAACGTTAATAAAACCATTTTGCGTCAGTATAGGAAGAAGCCGTAGAGATTATGGGAAAACTTTATGTTACTTTATTATAAATAATAAAGAAAAATTAAATCTAATTACTTTCATTTCACAACGCATTATATAATTCTCAAAATCTCATTACCAAGATTCGTGTTTATTGTGTTTAATACATATATGTAAATTAACTTTTATTTTTTGTCCAGTGATACGAGTACATACAGCTCCCACGATAATATCATTTAAAGTAGATTTATTTTACTAGCAATATTATGAATATGTGATCCACTGTGTCTGCTTGTTTCTTAATATATCTGTCTATAGATTTTTTGCTATTGGCTATAATTAAATGAGAACAAATCAATCGTATTATTCTAAGTCGTGGACTTTCGCGGTTGTCGTTAATTACTTCTTCTTCGTTTCTGGGTTGAAGCAGGTGTTAGCTCAGAAACCAAGAAATAATCAATCTTATTAATACAAACACTATAGCATAGCCTTTATTGTTCTGTAATACTAATATATAACTTTCTCTTCTGCAATAGAATTCTAAAAGTATACGAAATTTCAATATTAAAATTATTTTTTTCCGTGTTTTGAAAAATAATGATATTTTCCCATAATAACTAAAGTTTGAGAAAATAATTTCCCATCCAATTATTTCTAAGAATATGAAGAGGTTAATTTATTAAATTTATGTAAATCTGTCAATAAACAAAAGGAGGGTCCGTTTGGATCACACTGTATTAAACCTTAACTGGAATATCTACCAACAGCTTTACGGCAACTACTCACAATGACCACAATTATTATCTGCACCGGCTTAAATTGTCTGTCCGCAGTCACGGAAGATTTCCGCAGAAATACCAACACTCAAAAGAGATATCACGGCTGGCACCTTATAAATATCAAATACTCTCTGTCTTTTGTTACTTCGCCTACTCGCTGTAATAGTGAAGAACAGTTAATTTCAATTAATTCGTCGCCACGTAACTGGTAATATTTCTTATTTAATCTTTCACATGATTGGACAAAGTGAATTAATTACATTACTTTGATACACGGGGTTTATGATTTTAGTTTACTATTGATATTCTTCACAGACAAAAATTTATATTGTTTGACAATTAAACTTTATGCCAGACCTACTTTTAGAGTGGATAGCGAGAAAAACCGTGGAAGCTGTATGTATTATATTGACAACTTTGTCTATTGTTATTGATATTTTATGTAAATACTTTCTTATGTACTTTTAACAAACTACTTTTCTATGAACTATTACTATTTATACTTTTTCCGTGGCAATTGTTTAAAAAGTCTATTTCCAGTAAATATTTTGTACTTCGTACCTAGCACATTGCAGTTTTTTGTGAAAATTTATTTACTGTATAAAATATTATTTTTTTAGGCGAGAAAAAGTACTGCTGCAAAAATTGCGGAAAGAACTATAAATATCGTCAGAGTTTGTGGAGGCATAGACATTTCGAATGTAAACTTCGCAACAAATTTACTTGCAATTCATGTGGCAAATTGTTTTCGAACGAGGAACAACTCAAGGGTCATCTGAACCAGCACTTGCAACAAATAAAATCAACTTTTTCAACTAATCAATAAAATTGTTTATTGCATCTGTATATTTAGTGCACAAATAAATCGTTTAATTATTTTATCAAATCCCGTTGTATCATTATAGTTTTATAATTCTCTACTACAACACAAACACAAATTGAAACAGCTTGAGTCTTAAACAAAAACTGCATGACATTAATTCGTTCGAGTATTCATTTCTAATACCATTCTTTTTTAGATTGCGGTAGAAGGTTTTATTGCACCAAGTGTCCTAGGAGTTACCGGCATAAATGTGGCTTGCGCAGACACGTCATGCTGGAATGCGGAAAAGCGCCACAATTTGAATGTGAAGTTTGTAATAGAAGATTTCATCAGAAGTCCACATTGAAAACGCACTACGCTTTGAAACACTCAAGAGTCGTATTTACCATATGAATGAAAATGTCCCAATAATGAGTAGTATATTATAGTTTATTAATAAACGATATTATAATTGATGCGAAAGAAATAGGAATTAAATAAAATGTGTTCATTATTGATTACATGATTAAAAAAATACTGGGATAGCCTAAAATATAACGCGTATCTATATACAGGTTGTTTCTGAACAAGATGTCCAAATTGCATTTGAACGCTATGAATTGAGAAGGTATATTTAAAATACTATGCATATATTTCTTCCCTCATATAGTATACTTAATCCATTTTTATTTTGAAACAAAATTATTCATTTATTAGGTAGATATTTATTTATTTGCGAATGACATAGAATATTAAAATATGCATTTAAATATTATGCCAATCATTAATGATTATGATAATATTATATCCTGTCAAAAAAGTGTACATAAACGTCAAAAAATCCTACAAATATATATCACGTATTTCCGATGCCTAAAATAAAGAATTAGCGTTGGGTAGAAGAAAATGTTTTTTTAGTATAATTTTAAGATGCTACTTTTTAATGTAAATGCTTTACCAAATTACACCTAACCCTTAAAAACATGCAATACATGTAATAGATGTTTCCGGATACCCTTTAAAGTGGTTTTGACCACCTTGAACACACCTAGTCTTTATCTTTCGGTGTTTTTACGATCATAAGTATGGCATATTTTCTAGGTTCTCGTCGATCCACGTTTTCGAGCTTGCGCTAATGACCGAATGTCAAGTTTTTTATATTTGATTTTTGGCCTGTTGACAGTTTCTTTTGTATTAATATTTTCAAAAAGGTTGTTTATCCCGCTCTTATAATATATATACGTTTTAATTCCTTTCCACCAAAATGGTGCCGAAATTACAAAATATTTAACTGTGCTATTGCAATAGTAGTATTCTACTATTTTTCCCAATTTATTGCATAATGTTTCTTTTCCTTTTTGTTTGGATAGTAGCTTCCCTTTTAGCTGCCCTCTTTCCGCTCATCTGCTGATATGCCTGCACCAACTTTATTATTCTTTTTTCAAGGAAATTTAATACAGGTTCTTCTCATGAATCGGTTCGGCCTTATTCGTTTCTAATTCGATTTCTTTTCGTAATTATTTCAGCTGTTACATACTTCATTTCTGCAGCTTGTATCTGAGAACAGCGATAAACGAGAAGTGACAGTATTGTCGGATCTTTTGATGCTTCGTGTCCCACTTTCACCTCGTTGTAATTGAATAATAAACCACCACCAAGTACACTCAGAAAACGTATGTATTTATATATGTGTACACTGAAAGAACCGGTCGTAATGTTGCTTCTGTAATATGTGGTCAAATGTTAAAATGCACTAAACAAATTTTAAAGATTTTAATTAGTTTTTAGAATTATAAAATGTATAATTCTACAGTAAAAATTATTTTTACTCATATATATTATAAATAATAATGTAATTTGTTGCCTGGTTTTAACTTCATGTTTGTGTATTTGAGATAATAAAAAAAATCATACTTCCAAAATTGTCTAGACAGATGAACGCGCAGACAGCTACGCACGCGTCTCCCATTGAAGACGTTAAAAGCGTGTCCCTGACTTTTAACATATTTGTCGCTTCTCGCTTCTCTTGTCGTTGTTCTCTGCTTGTATTCTGATATTTTGTTGTTTTGTTAACATCAGTACCTACAACAAACTTTATGAATCGCCTTTGGATAGTTTTATATATTATTTTAGTTCGTCTAAATATTCTCTATTATTACGCCTACAGAGTTGCTTGCTCTTGAACTTACTAGATTTTCTACTTTCTAATCATCTATTTTTATGTCTATTTATTGTTACTCTTCTGCTGCCATTATCACGGTTTGTCATGTATTGCCATTCTGATAAATGTTAGACATATGTTGCACTTTTAGAATGATCTAATTTTTTGCAATTTCTTGCCACAAACTAGTCATAACATGGACGTATGTTTTATCAATCTTCTTCTTGTACTATTGTATAATAGTACAAGTAACCCACACTGCCATACATAAAATAAATATTAGTCGTTAATGTGACAACAATAATAAACGCATTAAAATATAACAAAGCTCCAGGTTTTGACAAAATAACAATAGTAATAAAAATAGGAACAAAGACGCCCTATCACCAATTTTAACCAAATTATTTAACAACATAGTAAATGGTGGAGAATACCCCCAATATCCAAAAAAAAAAAACCACTGTAGTGCCCATATACAAGAAAGGCAACAAACTGAACGTAGAAAATTATCGACCTATCTCCCTACAATCTACACTGAAATCAAAACTGCGGTACAACATCTCCAACAGCAGATTTTACAAACGAAATTAAAAAAAAACGCGAAAAGGAAACATAGTAACAGTACTATACATAGACACGAAGAAAGTCTTCGATACAATAACCAAAACCAAACTTATCGAAAAATTACAGAACATAGGTAAAGAAAATTAAGAGCAAAAAACAATAGAAACTTACCTAATGAATCGTATACAAAAAACAAAAATAAATAATACTAAAAGTGATGAACGTTTTGCCAATACTACAAGGTGTCAACTTACCTCCATTACTTTAGATAGTATAGAGAGTATCCCAGAAATAAAAAGACGGAGTAGCAGGTATGTAAAGTCCGAACAGAAACATGCCCAAATATACCGCAATAAAGAAGAAATTAAAAATTTTATTTTCTATGTTGTTTTTTAGATAAAAAAATTACATTACGTACCTTGCACAGAATGTATGTTTATAAATACACGTAAGAATGCTCATTTGTAAATATAAACGAACACGCATTCATAGAAAAATACGCTTTTATTTGTATAAAACGGGAAAAAAACGTTAAATGGTACTCATTCATATAAAACATATTTTTTGCCCGATGCGTCTACATAACGCAGCTATATAGTCGGTTGTTGACCCAGATGGGCGACGCACTTTATTGCAGACAATAAAATATTGTTTTTATTTTTAAAATGGGAAGGTTGTTGGTCTTTAATGTGTTTGTAGTCGGAAACAGCTGATTATCATTATTTTAGAATATTCAATAAATCGTAGTAAATATCAAGAATGTAATTCTTTTTTTCTAGCAGGTGTAAAATTAAAGTAATTAATGGTTTGATATTTATTATGAAGTATCTATTCCTCCTCCTTCTTTTTTAACACAAGTAATATGGTGGTCCTGAAGGACCGATTGTGAAAGTGAAGAAGGTGGATATTTAGTCCAGGGTCGGCGTAAGGCCAGTTGAATTCTTTATTATTTTTTTTCTGCCGTCTGCGCACGAATAAAGACTTGATATTTTGAGGGTACGTTTTTACACAATCTAGCTTCCGATTTCTGCTACTCCGTCTTTTTATTTCTGGGACACCCTGTATACCAATAATATATTCGAATTACCACTCAATGGCAAAATATACGGATACGCAAAAGACACATGCTTTATATATAGTTATAAACACCCACGCAAAATACAAAAATCAATGATTTGAAACAAATAGAAGAATTGTGCTATAATAACCTTATAACAAGAAACGAAGAGAAGAAAATATTGTTTTTTCAAATAAAACCCTAAAACCCACATCCACCAAACAAAACAAATGACTTACTTTGGATTAACAATACAAGAAAATTTGAGTTGTGACGCACATGTAAAAAAACCTAATAAAAATGAAGTCAAAAGCAATAGCTGGAATATATAAAATTAAAAATATAATACCAGAAAGCATGAAATCATGTTCGCGCTGCATATGAATTATCTGGTTAATATATGGAGTCAAACAACATTTAAAAATAAAAACAAATTACATCGTCAACAAAATAGATTCATAAAACTAGTATATTGACTGGATGAAGGAAACCCAACAACCCAACTAAATAAACTCACCGGAATACCAAGTATTGAAAAACTCATAAGTATAAAAAATATGTTACTGATACATAGAAATAGTATTATACCTTGTAATACTAGTTTGAACGAGTTTGAATGAATAAGTTGTAATTTTGATGATATCTCAAATAAGTTTGTCTGCCATAATCAAATATGTGTGTATTATAATGATGAACATAGAAATTGCTTATGAATTAGTCTTATTGTCCTGGATATAACGTGCAGTGTATATACAATGAAGACAATTTCATCTTGCAAATTTAAAAGTGAATTGCGGTATGAATCTCTTTCAGCTTAATAATTTGGGCTTTTTATTTTGTACGATTCTGTGATAAAACATTAGTGTTTTCATCTCATGTCCATTTCTCACTGGACATTTTAAGATGGTGATGACTTAGTTAGTCAAAAAACAGTATTTTATGTACTATACATCGGTGTATAAATTATTGATCTGATTTTTGATATAATATTTTAGCTCTGCATAATTTGATTTTGAGATCTTATGATGACTTGGCGCCAACATAATTTCGTATACTCAAATCACTTCTAGCGTTACAATGAACAATTTTTATAAGTTTCTTCGTCTTACTCGGAAATCCCTGTAAAATAGAAAACAAAATGTACCTAGTTGTATTATTTATTACGTGTAGAATACTTAGTCTATCCTTGTATTTTACGTTATAATAGTACCTATATAGACAACGTTTTGCTTTCATTTTTAATATTACCTCTTGATATTCTGTGACGTACATGTAACTCACTAATTAAAATATAATTTTCATTTTGTATGTCCTAAAATTATAGCAAATCTACAATTAAAGAGCTTAATTTAAGCGCGTATTTTTGGTATTAGCAATGGCTAAATGATACATGATTTCAAAATATAAAAACCTTAAAATACGTCAACATTACTTATGTGACTTATAACTACTATACGATGTCTTCTTGTTAAACAATTATATTATAAAAATTTTACCCAAAGAATAATATTGGAGCTGTGGATTATGTTATTATAAACACGTTTAATATCATCCTCTACAAGAAAAATATGGTGGTGACGTAATTGAATTATCATCTACAAAATTAGTTAAAACTATTATTAATAATATTTTTTAACAAATAGTTGTATGGCAGTTTGCTTATGATTTGTTGCAACATACAGCCAATTTCAAAACCATCATTTCAGTTACCTTTAATTTTATTTTACTTCCCGAAGCTTAATTGCTAGTCTTAATAAAGTTTTAGCATCAGAGAGCAGTTTGGACCATAATATAGTGTTATGTTTTCTATTGGGCAAATATTGAAAAACATTACTTATTATGATATGGTGTTAAGGAACACTAACTTAATTTATGAGTATGAAGTCAAAATTATAATAGAAACATAAACATAGTCATATTCTAGCGGATGGCGTGTTGAATTAAATCTGTTATTCTTGAAAAATTTTTTCGGAAAAATCCAAATACCTAGTACAAATTTTTTGTCATTGATTGAGTCCCTGTTAATTTCCTTGGGCCTCATCCAAATTACCAACGACGTTATCAGAATTATTAACATTTGAAGAAAGATGGTTATCACGCGAATAGTCTTTTTCTTCCGTATTTTTATATTCAACGCTTTCTTGTTTTAATATTTCCTAAATAACAAATTAATACAGACGGTTGTCACTTTATCCACTGTATATTTTTTGTCTCGTATTTGTTGCCATTTCTTCCTGTCTTCTATATTCTGCCTCCATCTGTTAATGTTCAGCATCATGATATCTGTGTGAACTTGGTCTTCTGTTCCTATAAAGTATCTTTGCGTCTTGATCATAGTCATGTCATGTCGGAATTTCAAATAGATATTTTAGTATGTGCCGGTAACATTTCAATCTTTGTGCTTGTATACACCTCAGTATGTCTTAATTTTTTGTTGTTTGGTTAGTTTCATAGTCCATGAGTCGCCTCAGTTTACATTCTTGTACTTTTACAGAACCAAATATTTTCCTGAGTATTTTTCTCTCTTATATTCTTACGGCTTCTTTCTCTTTGAACGTGAGTGATATGCTTTATGTCTTGCCGTATTATATATTCTGTGCTTGGTATTTATGATCAGGTTTTTATCTTTTAGGGACTTTGATATTTTTGAGAATATATGTTTCCTGTATTTATTCTTTCCATTATTGCTATTGGTTTCGTTTATGACAGCGCCTGGATACTTAGATAAAACAGTAGTTTTTGATATCATGTGGTGAATTCTTGAGATGTCGCTTTTGCTTCCTAACATTTTTTTTTTATTATTTTTAATGTTATGAATAATAATTTGAATGATCTGTTTAAATGTCTTAAATATGTTGTGAAGTTTAATTATAAAAACTCATTATTTAAGATGGTCTTAAAGCTAATATTATGCCGGAATGATATCCGAAATCATTGTAATTAAGTGTGTAAGTCGGGACGAACGTATAATTGCTAGATTTTCACAGTTAGCTGCTTGACTGGGTCATAAATATGGGAAAGTACATCCTTCTGCATAAATATTATGATATAGAAATCCTGATTTGATATACTTGCTGTAGCCAAATTCAGCAGCATATCAAAACAACTTTACCCCGTAACTCTATACCTTGCCGTTTGGGGTTTATTTAAAGAAAAGGCTGATATGTATTTCTTACATACTAACGTTATGTGGAGATTGTAACGTAAAGTATGAAGATTATAAAAAGATTAAATATAGTTCATTCACTTTAACAGGCGAAGTGGGGATGTTCTAGTATTTCGGACCTAGGAATATTGAATTACAAAAATACCATTATTACCGTTTCTGACGATTTAGTGTACATATTATGTTGGATGCCCTGTATGAAATATGCGCCGTGTTGCCTGATGTGTTTTGGTGTCTTTAGTCTCTGTCTTTGATTCTCAGGTAGCCTTAGGTTATTTTGTGTTTTCGGTATCTTTGCGTTTGTGTTATTATATTAGAAAAGATAAATTAACCTTCACATCAGTAAGATGGACATTTGACGCCTAACCTAACAATAAAGCAGTTTGGCAAATACAAAAAAAAAAGTTAAATTGGTAACATGGTAGTATATATATTCGTATGAAAACTACATGACAGGTACAAGAAAATAAACATATATAAATTATATTACAAAAGTAGAAATATGTTTAGAAGGGCCATAACTGCAGGGGGGGCTGTAAAACACTGCACCATTTGGTCTAGGATGTAGGAAAAAATCTGCAGAATAAAAAACCTACATCACAATGCCACGAAACTAAAGGTCTTTAGTTGTTAAGATCCAAGCAACAGCCTCAGAGTTAAATTATGTAAGTCCGTGTATCCAAATTCAAACTTTCAACAATATGTTTAACTGTTTCAATCTCAGCTCTGCAATTACAAGCTGGACTCGTGATCATATTCCACTTGAAAAACATACTATTCTCCTCTTGAAACCAGTCAATCCACTGATGCTACAAGAATTTCATTTGTCTTTGGATATACCTTCGATATTAACTTGATAAATATTAACAACTGGACCAATATTCCGAAAAGAAACACAATATGAATTTAAACTTGAAAAATGATACCTGTCATATGACCGTAAGGATCTTAGGATCTTGTACGGTCTTCCAAGTGATGGTTATTATGGACAACATTATATTCTCCATTTTGGATGGTTTACCATCGACCAAAATCAAATTAAATAAAGAAATATAGATTAAAACATAAAAATAACTAGTAAAATAGAAACTTAAAATTGACACAATTTAGAAGTAGGAATGATGGATAAAGCCTACTTTACACTACATGGTAGTGAATGAACTATATGCTTCCATGTCGTCACAGAATATTATTTATATACTTGTTTTGAAATACGTCCGCAATAACTTGTACAGGCAGTTAAAATGACATTTCCATATGTTCACTTAAGATTGTATTAAATGCTCTTCCTGCAAAATTAATCGAACAATCTAAATGCACACTATTTTAATAACAAACAGATTTGTAAGAAACATCACCGCATCGCCGAGCTCAATTTTATAAATATATTACTGTTGGCAAGTATGACATCTTGTATTTGCAGTGATTACCCTGACATTTCAAATTATAATACTTGTTTATGTTATTGTTATGACTTTCAACCAAATATTGATATTAACGTAATATTGCTAGTTTTAAGTAGATTTAAGTTATCGATCAGTTACAAAGGTATGTAGAGAAGTTTTATTTTCGATATTACAGGATACATTAGACATACTTATATCATGCAGTCGTAAATCATTCTCAGCAGGAGTTAAAATGGTTATTCATTTGACTTGTTTGAAACTTGTCATGAGAAAAAGCTGCCCACTACAGTATCAGAACAATGATAGTAGGATATCCTCTTCTTGATTTCTATAACTGGAATGTGTGTTTGCTACTTCTAATGCCAACGTTTCAATTACATAAGGCATCTTCAGCTTTCATTTCGTTTCTGATGTTATTATAGTCAACATTACATCCAAATGTTCTTATGGGCCAAAAATCAAGAAGAGTATATTGACAACGAACGACCACGAAACCCAACCATTATTTAGTGTTGTAAATGTGGTTACGGTTGGAGTTGACGTTAGCATTGGGGATGAGGTTGAGGTTAGGGTACAAATTATATATTAAAATGATTAATTATATCTAAAACTTCCAAACAAGTCAAAAATCTTTATTTTACAACACATTCTTGTTGTAAAAACCTGTTAACAAGGTTAGGCTCTGTTAGCATACCTGATTTTAATTGCAAGTTCATTTAAAACATAAAATTATTCCTCTTCCATGCATTTCCGGTGCTTTGTACAATTATGTGTTAATATCTGATGTAAACAGTATGTTGGAAAAAGGAACACTTAGATCAATACTTTTGTAACTGTGTTTATCTCGAATATTTTGCCTCAAACTTTTGTTAAGCTTATTAAAACTGCTACTGTACAGAAGCTACATATTATACGAATAAGTTTCATGGTAGCGTAAATATAAGCTCTATTGAAATTTTGAAAGTACCTATTTCTAAAATTTGTAGTTTAGTATTAGTTTATTTGATTATATATTCTTTTTCTTTTAGTAATATTTAATTTTTTTTTAACCAGAAATATAATAAATATCTTGAACAATAGTATATTATTTACTTTTACTTTAATTTATTTCCCAAATTTAATTAGTATTGTGAAAATAATCACTGGCAGTATTCTGACATGTCGACTAGTTCATTTTGCTAGAGGTATTACACTTTAACAAATAAATTTATATTGTGCAAAATGTTAAGTTAGCTAGCAAAGTGTGTAAGTAGGAATCAGGTACCACGAAAATGGTTAGACATATATAATTTTCCTGGTAACTGGTTTCTAGAGTAATTGTTATTCCTCTACCTGTTAACGGGATTAATAAAAGAGGTTATTGAAAAAATAATAATTAATTAAATTCAAATGGCCCCATGATTTACAATTTATTTTTCTATATAATATGTCGTTCAGTTTCGTCTTCTCTTTAATCGGCCAAAATAATCCTTATATATTTTTCTCGAATACAGGGCATAATCAGCAAACGTGCTATATTAACTGCCAAAAACACTAAAAAAACTTTTAGTTACTATATTTTCAATAATTTTAAGATCAGTTTCTTCAGTGTTGTTATAATCTTCTGCTTCGCAATGATAATTAAATTACATGATTTTAGACTTTAATAGTGATTGTCTTTATTATTTTTTCTTTATCTGGAATAACGTTTTAGAAATTGCTGTTGGCATTTTAAGATATATTACGCTGATATTGTTGCAATTTATTCTATTAGATATTCCATATAAGTAAAATGCCTAAAATAACACCAAAGCGTCACGAAATGACAATTATGGGAATTACCTAAGCATTTTTGGCTAGTGTCATGCTATCTGTACGAGATCATTCTTTCAAACTGTTTTTGCAAAATATGTAGAAAATCATATTACTGTTTTTGTTTTGGTCAAATTATTCTTGAGGTGTTCATAAATGTTTATACTCACATCTTCTTTCCTTCTATATTTTTTTCGATGAAGTGCTCATAGTTTTAGAAAGGCTGAATTATTGATTTAACTTGTTAATAACTTAGTGTAGGATGTGAGATGTCGACTTCTAAGTGAACAGATTTTTATAAAATCTGGTGGGTGGGAGATTTGTGCCTGCCACATGGGGAACATTTGAACGTCCATAGCCACTGCGTGGCCCCATTAATCACCAGGCGACCGGTAGTCTTATCAAAATTACATAATAAACAGGCTAAAAATTGATGAACCAATATAGAAAATTGCACTGCTCAACGTTAAATGTTTTTTTTGTATATATAAATGTAATTGTCTATTGGATTTTTGTGTAGGATTTATGCTTATTCGTTCGTTTCATGCATATATGTAATTCTTTGCTTTTATGACAAAAAAATTAAAACTAATTACTCTAACAAACATAATTTTCAGGGGGGAGAAAGTATTCCTGTAAAAACTGTGGCAAAACTTATAAATACAGACAGGGTTTATGGAGACACAAACACTTTGAGTGCAAAATTGGTTATTCATGTAAGTGTAAAATATGCGGAATGGATTTTCAAAGAGCTGCGGATTTAAGAAGACATTTGCACACGCATGTTTTGGACTGGACGCCTCCTGATGAAAATGCAACAAAATCGTAAAATACTGAAAGTTTTAAATTTTATTGTTTTTTTTTTGTTATTTCTTCTTTATTATATTTCGCATGGATGTACGAGATGTGATCAAATTGAAACGATAATTTTGAGTTTTCTTAGAAAGTATTTATTTAATCTACAATATTTATATCATCCTCTTCAAAGTAGTCGCCCTGTGATATACAATTTTGCCAACCTAGTTTTCAGTTTGAGAAGCATTGGTGGAACGCCTCTTTAAGTATCGCTTTGAGCTCGATTTCCGATTTTGTCTGTATCTCATCTATTGATGAAAAACGTTCATTCAATGTCCTTTTTAATTTAGGAAATAGTCACAGAGGGGCACATCCGGAGAATAGGGTGGATAGTGTTGTTTTGCCAAAAACTTTTGGATAAGCAAAGCGGTATATGCTGGTGCATTGTCGTGGTGCAAAATCCACTACCTCTCTCTCCAAAGTTCGGGTCTTTTTTTACGGATTGACTCATGCAAATTGCGCAAAACTGGAAAGTAATACTCCTTGTTTACTGTACGGCTCAGAAAGTTTCCACTGAGACGATTGAACCTTTGTTTCGACATCATAGACGTACACTCACGTGTCGTCACCAATTATAACGCCTTTAAGCCAGCCTGGGTTCTCAGCGATGTCACTAAGCATTTGTTTAGCGACGGTTACACGATGCTCTTTTTGTTGAAAATTCAGTAGTTTAGTGACAAATTTTGCCACCGTCACCCCTTTCATGTTCAAAACATTACTAAAAATGGCTTCACATGACCCATATGAAGTTTCTGTTTATTTATCAACCTACCTAATAGTAATTTTTCTATTACCATGTACAATCGCTTTAACTTTTTCAACATTTTCATTACTGGTGATTGTGCGAGGACGCGCAGACTTCTTCTCAGCTTCAGCGTCATCTCGACCTTACTTAAAGCCTCTGTACCATTCATAAACTCATGGTTGTGACATAGTATTATCATCAAAGGCCTTCTTTAACATTTTGAACGCTTCGCTGCACTTAATATCGTTTTAGATAAATTCTTTGATCCGACATTTCGCCACACAAACAATTAGCCGAGCACACACTGAATAACGCTCGCTTATTCGCTGTAAGCACTGTAAGTGACGTGTTTGCCACTAACAGTGCTGTCAATACAGAGAAAATTAATCAATTCGCTAGATTAAATACAGCGCGGAAAATTTGAAATTTCTCATTTTAATCTGATCATACCTCGTATATTGAATATGCATTCAATTGCCACAACATTTACTATATATTTTATCCTATTCTATTAAGTATTTAATGTTCAGTTATTATAATTTACAATCTAGAATAAAATCTTCTTTGATTTAACAATATCAAGATTACTTTTGTAAGAATGTTTATCATTTTAATGATGCAATATTGCTATTGATTTTACTTAGAAAGTTCATCCTTGAATTTTCAAGCTAAAAAATTTTTGGGAAAACAATTCTCTTAACACTCTTCAAACATTTTGCAACGTAATTTAATTTACTTTTGCTGATTTTTAAGTTTTGTAAGTTAAATATATTTTTTTCTTGATCGTCTAGATTTAAAGCTTTTTCTTCCAATTTTTAATAAATTTCTTTGTTCCTTGAACGAACATTATACTAAATAATACAATTTATGAATGAAATTCATTTATAAAAACAGACGGCGTAAATCACATTTTAAACAAATTCCAGTATATTAAACACAACTTATGTTACATCGTATATGTATGACATGTTTCGCTATCACTATTGCTACGTCGGATATTCGATTACTAAGTACTAAAAAATATAATTTTCTCAAAATCAGATATTGGTATCTTACAATGTCTAGAAATATTGTGAGGAATTCCTATAAATTACTTTAATGATTGATTACTATCTATTTTATGTTAACAATTCTAACAACGACTTTTACATGGTTTATGATCTTTAGGTCTGTTACAGGTATTTATTTATTGTGGGTTTGAACTTCACAATACATATTCAAAAGAGGTGAATTACTGAGATCTAATTATTGTTCATTGAGTAATGTGCCTGATTTTTTAAGTTCATTTATTTCAAGAGACTCTAGTAAGTTTAATTTGAAATCTTTTGTTTCAGAATGAAAAATCTCGAAATCAACAATTTGTGCTTGTCCACTTGTTTTTTTATACTCGGTGCCTTTTTGTTTGAGTATAATCACATTTTTTCTGTCCCGCTCGGGGCATTTTTTTCATTAGCTAGTACATACTTTTTCAGTTAATTAAAGCCTTACCCTCAAATGACATCAATATAATACAAATAATGTCGTATCATTCAAATAAATAATTTAAATGCAGTAATTAATATAACAACAATTATTATACACATTAAATATTCAAATAATTAATATAAAATTAGTGATATTAATATTAATAAGAATATACGCAATCATTTATTGTGTTTATGATTAAAATGATTAAACAAGCTTCCGTATATATATGTATATAATGAATGATATTATTATAACAGTAAAAATTTTGAAAAGTTATTCAAATCAGCACGTCCGATAAATTTGCAAATTTTTTAAATAAAAACAATATAAATTATACCAGTCGGATTTGAACCATAAAGTGCACGAGGTTTAAAATAACTCGAATTTTTGAAAACTTTCTGAACTCTAAAGTTTAAATAAAATCTGATCTAGACAACATTTTTAAAAACGGAAACATTTTCGTGATTGAAATTGAGAAATTTGAATAAAATTGCTTCTAATATAAATTTTCAAAACCGAAAAACTGTAATTTGTAGGACATATTGTAATATAACTATGCAAAATTCCATCCTTCTACCGTAAAAATTGACGATTTGCTTAAGGGGCTTACGCAGAGGTGCCGACTAACTGCCGTGAGATAGGACGTAAGGGGGTGGCGCAATATGCACTAATGTAAATTCCGCCGATGTAAGGTATTCGCTAAAATAAAACAAACAGCAGAAATTTTTGTTTTTCTTATTATGATTTTGCATTAAATTGAATACAAAAGGATTAATTAAGGCCTCGTTGGGAGTACTTTCTTATAATTCAAACTTGCTACATTTCACTCTCAAAGTTGGCAAAATTTACATCATAACATAGTTTTAGAAACTTTATTTTAAAAACTAATTCCAGTCAAGCATGCATTGAGCCTTTGTTTATTTGTGTTATATAAAAGCGGTACTATTGTTTTAACGAAACCTTGTAAAGTCCAGAATTTACATTAGCGCATATGACCCCACCCCCTTACGTCCTACCTCACGGCAGTTAGTCGGCACCTCTGCGTAAGCCCCTTTAAGAGGGTTATCTGCATTTTATGCATATTTTACAGTTTTTGACGCTTTGCCAAGCCCCGCTTTGGTTTCGTGAATCCTAATTTGACGCACATCCTAGACTCCTCCAGCGGTCATTAAAAAAATCAAGTAAATCGCCCGAGTAGTTTATGAGATACACCGGCTCTAGTGTTAAACGAACATTATCTTATATAAAAAATGGACTAAGGCCCTATAACTATTCCCTGTATTTATAGATGCCAGAGTAGCTTTTATTTCCCATTATAGGGATCTGAATTTGCGAAATAAAGTATAACAGATTCTTGTAACAATCTCTATATACACCGAGGACTGTTTGTAATTGTGTACAAGCTGAAGTTTTTTTTTGTCGTAAATATTTAGTATCATACTAGAACTGGAAAAGTGTGGCTTATTATAACCTCTATTTCTGTTTGATATACTCAGTCCCTATTCAAATTACTACTAGTACTTATGTATGACGAAAGTAATTTTTAAGGAGATTATTTAGAAAGTGTTGCCGTTGCACATGTATATGTAATCAATAGTGATCGGCCAGTCAGGGGTACATTGCTGGACTGGACTTAAATGAATAATGTAATTCGTCCTATTTCAAATTACATTATTCATTTAAATCCAGCTCTACAATGTTATCCTGACTGCTGTTCCCTAGTAATCAACATGTAACGACTTTTATTGGACTTTGGTAAGTTATCTACATTTTAATTTTTGATATCAGTTATACACATACAAACAATATAGTTGTATTACATTGGTTTATATTTAACACACTCTATAAATAAGTATTATTTTTCAATCTAAACTGTCTTTGAAATAGGTATAATAGAACATTCGTATGACATTAAATTCTTTTAGATACTCCAAGATTTTATTGCCCTCAATGTCCGAGAAGTTACAAGTATAAGCGACACCTTGGAAGACATTTGCGTTACGAATGTGGTGTCGAACCTCAGTTTGGTTGCAACTATTGCGGCAGGAAGTTTCACCAAAAGACGACCTTAATGACACACGTACGCGGCATTCACGAGAGAAGAAGTAAAAACTAAACTATTGTAAACAGAGTGGTTAAAATAGTATGTATATATATTTTCTTTTTCAGTTTCTTTTTGCATAATGAACACCGGGTTATATATGTATGTACTTACAATAAATAATATTACATATGCTAGATAGTAATTTGGCCTATTTATTATCTCTTTTTTTTATTCAGGAATGTTTGAAATACAAATTCCTTCACTAGATGTTAAGCAGTGCACTGTTAAAGAAAAAGAATAACATAGATATAAGAAGTTGTAATCAAGGATACTATTTATTGTATCTGTTTGAAGCAATACCTTCTACGTTTAGGAGTGAGGATTACTTTTCTAAATGTATATAGCGTGTAAAAACCCAAGTCATAATTTTTTTCTTGTATCCGAATAATTTCCTTCTTGTTTGTGTTTATGCAATGTGTTGTAGTGTTGTGTTGTGGCTAGTTTATAATTATATATTTTATTCGAATTTTCCTTGCTCTTTTGTTTGCTAATTTAGCTTCCCAAATTGCTTTCCTTAGTCCACTCTTGTTCATTTTTATGACTTTGAATAAGTTTTTTGTAATTTACGAAAATAATTTAAGTCTGGATTATATACAGCGCCATCTGGCGTACCACAAGGTTCGAACTTAGGACCTAATTTCTTTGTTCTATTTATTAATGATATCCTATTCGCGGACGAAATAAAAATATTTAACGAAATGCATAGATTGTTATTACCTGCAAGAGCAGCTCAATATTGCTTTAAGGTGCTGTGCATAAAACAAAATCTATCTTACTGACAATAAATACCTTTCTTTACCTATGCTCAGTCATTAAAGACCTGGGCGAGATTTGCATATCACAGGAATTGCCTTACATTATCGACATTAAAGACGCTAGAATTTGTTGTATGGAACGCAAAAATGTTTCAAATTAGCACAACATCCTTGTACTACTCCTTCGTCATAAGTAAATTAGATTGTGTCAGTTTGATTTGGAGCCTCATTTATCGATGACAGACAGTTCAAATCAAATTCCAAAAGTACATTTACTATAAAAAAACTAGAGGGAGTTTACATCATATGAGGGTTTTATCATAACATTTTCCTACAAGTCGTCAATATGGAATTATTGAAAGTGCATGGAATTCTTATATAACGTGATACGTAATAACATTGATTGTCCATATCTATTGATGCAACTACGTTTTTTGGTACCCATAACCTCGACTCGTCGAAGTATTAGTTTTTACATGCCGAGTTTTGACTCTCCGCTACTGTTTATGGACCGCAATTTAATGCCGTATCTGCGCATTGTTATTTGCACTAGAGGCGATATCCGAGATACTCCTTGCCAAAATATATTTAAGTTAGTTTTTGTATTGAAATCTTTTCTTATTTTGTTTTTCTTGTATTATATTGTGTCTTTTATAAATGTGTTTTATATAATTACGCAAACACATAGTTTCTATGGATCTCCATCAAATATATGCAGGATTTATGTAATTTAAGTTTATACTCTGCTATATCAATTTTGTCTTTTATTTAAAATTTTAAATCCGTTGTACAATAAAACGTATTATTATTGTTACCTATTAGTTGTCCATATATCTTTAATTATTCCTATTCCCAGATCAATATCACACTGTTTCGTTTCTCGTGGGGTTCCTCTGTGCTATTTGTTTGACTTTTGTTATGTATTACATTATTGCAGCTGCTGTTCTGACTTTATGTTTGTTGATGAAAATTCTTTGCCTTCCGTAAGTTCTCCAAAATTATAGGTAAGCTGCGAAAATAGGATTCCATTTGGATTTTGAATAGCCCATAAATAATCATTATTATAATGATTTTTCCACCCCATTAATGAACCATTTTACCACTTTCGGCAAGATTTGGTCCATTCTTGAGGCCAGTGGCATTGTCCCGTCCGTTATTGTTCATTTCCAGGTTGTAAATTCAGTAATATTTTCTGCACATTTATTTACCCTTCCGGACAATTAATTTTTTGCAGAGCTAACTATTTCCCAAAGTCTGTGGGACTATATATTATATATCTACATAGAAATAAACAGATTAATATCTATTTAAAGACCTATGCTATCTTGTTTCAGACCAAGATATGTGTATTTTTGGAAGAGATAAAAGGACAGTATCTTAAGGAAACTGATGCCTTTTTCGAATACGTTGACCATCATTTACAACCTCAATTTTTTTAGCATGCAATTATTCTATTCAATTATTGGCGAAGCTACATTTATCATCTTGTTTTTTTTTTGCAGTTATACTTATGTAAGGAGTAATTTTAATAAACATGAGAATCTCAATTTTTTAGTGCAAATTTCGACAATTTTTGCGTGCATACCTCTGAGAATGCTGGTCAAAAAATGTTGAGTACAAAGACAAAGGTCTCTGGAAAAAACTATTTATTATATTTATTTATTTCTTTTGTTAAAATTGACTTAATCATAAATAAGTAGAAGACTACTATAAATTGAATCTAAATTCGAATGTTTACTTGACAAATAAATATGAAAAACTTATACAAACTTACAAATGAGTACCGGTAATCTGAAAATCCAAATTATATAATACAATATATTTTATATAATGACTCTATTACCCGATATTGTGTTTCAGCCATCCGCAAAGTGAGCAACTTTTATTTTGGAAAATATAGCAAATATTTTTTTTACTATAATATACTTTATGGTATAATTAATAGTCTCAAATATAAGTCATACGGAAGCAGTACCCGGTTTCGCGTTACTTAACGCTCGTCAGACTAACATAATATGCAGTGACAATTTTTGAAGTGTAAACTTCTTTAGGCGCGTTGCGCTGATTGTAGGCAGTGAACAAGACTGACCTGCAACGCTCGGATATGTGTAACGCTCGGATATGTGTAACGCTCGTTCGGATAAAGTCGGCTAATGGAACAAGATAAATATATCATATAGAGGTATTTAATTTCAATTAAATTGAAATTTAAATGAATAAATAAATTTATGTCCCCGAGCAGATTCGAACCCGAGCCGAACGGATATGACCAATGTATGACCCGGCACGTTGCATCAGACCAACGCGGGACACGTAATCGATTATTCATATCGTCTATTTATACATATACATACGTCACTGCTATACTCGTTCGGCGACCGTTATATGGGAGAGCATGACGCATCAGTCCGTTACTAAATATTATACGCGTGTGTACATGTGTAAATGATATTATAGCACCCTCATAAATAACAATATTCATACACCTTTTGACATTTGTCATATTTAAGTACCTTTTGACGTTTGTTATAATTGCCATCCAAATAATACAAATGTGTTAACAATAATTTCCTATTAAAATAAAATGTAGATAAAAAAAAGTTATATTTAATAACTTTATTCCTTGTCAATAATAACTCAACATTTATTTTTCCTATAAAATAAAAGAGATGATACTTAGGTAAAATTACTTTCTGGGCAACCCTAGAAAAATTTGAAATAAACACAAACTTATTTTTGAAGCGACTTTATTTGTAAGTTTATTGCAAAAGATTTACAATTACAATTTTGAATAAAGTAATTTTAATAAAATAAAATTGTGTAATGCTCATTTTACATGTGCAATTAAATAATGCAAATTAACGGCCATGTACTATGTACTATAATAAAAACACATACGTAAGAAAAATATATTTCAGTTTCTAACTGTATGACTTAATGCAGTTGTTTTTTCTGCAATTTTTATCCTGTCCCTAGTTCCTTCTTAAACTAATAGTGGTCGTGTTACAAGATATATCCAGCAAGAACTTGGGTAAATGCTTTATTGAAAATGTGAAAACAAAGTTATTGCTATTAAGCATCCGTGCTTAAAAACAGAAACATGACTGTTGAAAAATATTGAAGAACTGTGCAATACAGGCTGTCCCAGAAATAAAAAGACGGAGTACCAGATATGTAAAGTCCGAACAGAAACAGGCCCAAATATACCGCAATAACGAAGAAATTAAAATTTTAATTTTCTATGTGTAGGCACAGAATGTATGTTTATAATTCACGTAAGAATGTTCATTTGTAAATAAAAACGAAGACGCATTCATAGAGAAAAATACGCTTTTATTTGTATAAAACGGGGAAAAAACGTTAAATCGTAAAAACATATTTTTTGCGGGATGTGTCTAAATAACGCAGCTATGTAGTCAGTTATTGACCCAGATGGGTGACCTACTTTCTTGCAGGCAATAAAAGATTGTTTTTATTTTTAAAATAGGAAGGTTGTTGCTCTTTAATGTGTTCGTAGTTGGAAACAGCTGATTATTAGAATATTCAATAAATCGTATTTTTCTAGCAGGTTAAAAATTAAAGTAATTAATGGTTTGATATTTATTATGAAGTATCTATTCCTCCTCCTTTTTTTTAACACAAATAATATGGTGGTTCTGAAAAGCACCGATTATGAAAGTGAAGCAGGTGGATATTTAGTGCAGGGTCGGCGTAAGGCCAATTGAATTCTTTATTATTTGTTTTCTGCCGTCTGCGCACGAATAAAGACTTGATATTTTGAGGGTACGTTTTTACACAATCTAGCTTCCGATTTCTGCTACTCCGTCTTTTTATTTCTGGGACAGCCTGTATATACGTATGGTAGGTATACAGGAGCCAATTTAGAAAGTTTTCTATGGTAGACAGAGTAGATATTACGCTCTTATAAAATTAAATTAATAAGTAGAATTGGTAAATAGTACACCAGAACCATAAAGAATAATGTATTACAAACAACGGTTTTAAAGCTTAGAAATAATTTCTTCTAAGCGGTCACCGATTTTAAAATAATCTTTGATTTGATGCTTTTAATAAACCCGCAGGCAAAGGTCAAAGGCATCCTCTTGGGAAGTTTGGTAATTCTGATTATAAAAAGGCTGACAATATGATATTACCGATATTTTGCAATTGATTCTTTCAAGGAATTACTATTTTTACAAAAGTTTAATACAGCATCGAATTTAATATCTCTAATATTCCGTATTCAAGACAAAGTTCTATAAAATCAAATACTTCATATTTTAAAAACTATTTTCAGATTATTCTAAATTTGCTCAAAAATCTGACGTTTCTCTTTTTGCAATTTTGCAATACCTTTGGAACTGCGAAAGATATGAAGTTATGATTTTGAGTGGTTGAATAGTTTTTTATCATTATAAATTAGGATTATTTAATTGGAACGTTATGAAATTAAGACACTTCAATTTTGTCATTTTTAACATTGGTATATAGGCTTATTATTGTCAACATTCAAAATTAGTAAAAACGTTACTTTTTAAGTAAGGTCATTTCACAGCATTCACATTTTCTCCAACTATTTATTTACTTATCAGTTTTAATAGTTTTTTGATAAGAAATTGAAATATGCAGTAATATGATCTTGATTATATTAAGAGTAGCAGACTCCTTTGATCTACATTTTATAACTATATGTTTTTAAGGCTGGAATATTAAAACAGGATGATGCTATGGATAAACCTGCAAGTATTTTGAGGGTAATATAAGAACAACAAAATTTGAATATTGTGGTGCTTATTTAATTTTACTGACAGGAACGTCAAATTGAAATGTCTTTTGTTCTAGGAATGCAACAACATTGGACAGTTGGTGATCCAAATAATGACGAATGTATCTGTCCAATTTGCAACAAGCAATACAAAAACAAGAACACTTTGAAATCCCACATGATTCAGGATTGCCAAAGGAAAGAATTACTGTCCTGCAGTATGTGTAATTATAAGTGCAAGAGAAACTACCATCTAAAAGTTCACATGAACGTTAGGCATGGTATTATATTCAAGATAAAACAAAGGAGATTTTTTCCAAAATGAAAGTTATGTACTAAGATTTAAAAAAAAACTGAACAAGTCAACAGTTTCTAAGATAGCTCAGTAGTTGGATACCATTGCAGGTGAACAATAATTTTAAAATATTCCTGCACCATTATCAAAATGTTGCGCATCCTATTTTCGTAAATATTGGACACCATAGACCTAAATTTTCTTTACGCCCAATTAATGATCAAGCATTCAATTTTTGATTGATCAATAACATTTAAATAAATATATAAATTATTTTAATTTTTTTTCTTATTTTGGTTATACATTTATTTGTAAATATTTTTTTGTCATGTAATAACTACTTTATAACAATTTTATTATTCCATTCATTTAAATTTGTTTTTTTTCCTTATATTTCAATTCATGGCTGAGTAAAACATAAATAAATTATAAAAAATATAACAACCAAATATTTAAAAATTAAATTTGTAATTTACTGGTATGTCATTGATCATATACATATATATTAAGCAGAAAGGAATAACAAACTCAAAACAAAACGTGTTTGTTAGTTAGATTTATTTTGTATACGTATTGTTACTCTTACAAATTGATAAAGACGGAAACACTGTTAGTACTGTACATAAGAACACATTGTAAATATGTACAGTGTTATTAATAAAACATAAGATAAAAGATATACACACACACACATTAATGCAACATATTTAAGAAAGCAAGAATGCAAGAACATTTGCTGAAGAAATACGAAACGTTAAAAAGTCAATGTACCGGACCACTCAAATCTTTTTCTTCTCCTAATTATTAAAAATCTTAATTTCTGTAGTTCGATATTTAATGGTTCAATACTATATCGTCCATTTGTGTTATTCATTTCTTGATTATACCACCTGGACACTTCTATATACGAAAATTTCTTTGAGCTGCTACCGTGCATCGGAGGGCTCGTAAAGCCATTGACGTCAGCTATTTCGATAGTAGATAGTTAGGCATGTTAGACGCGCTTTTCGTCCTGAAAACATGTAATGATCGTTGCCAGAACATACGATATATTGCTATAATAGCTGAAGATCGGAAGTTTTTACACAAAGGTTGTTCCAAAAAACTATTTTTTGATGAGAGTAAAAACCTGTTCCGCTAAGAAATTCGACAAACTTTTTCTATAAAAAAAGATTCAAATTTATTTTCACCCGCATTTGATTCTTTATAAATTTGTTTAAACTCTGTTGACGAAATAAATGAAATATGATTTTTCTGCAGAAGTAAGCTGTTACATCCGGTTTATTGATTTTACTGAAAATCTAATCATATCTGAAGAGGGAGATTACACTTGTAAATATAAAATTTAGAGTTGATATGCATACTCAGACAAAAAGAGTTGGGCATCATGGGACTCCATAACGTGGACTTATACAAAAATCTCGAGGGCAAGAATTTTGGTTATCACAATACTTCCTCATACTACGTATAAAAAAGTAAAATCTGTAATCGATGCAGTGGAATGGACGAAAATGTTTCAATTGTAATAGATTATTCAAGAGTCATAATGACAATTTGGAGAGTATTCAACTTTTAAAGATTTTTTTGCAGTTTGTAACATATAACTATACTAGTGCTCTCTATAAAACATCAATTTATATCTTCATGATTGTTGTTACAATAGAAATGTTCATTCCGAATGCATTAGCGAGGAAATAAATTTCCAACAGAAAGTTTTTAGCCACTTTCTTCTTACATTTCCGTATATGTAATAATCAAAATTTAGGGATAAAGGTCTTTGGATAATTTTGTAGTTTCTTATATTATCAGCAAAATTAGCCCTAATCTATATTTCTTACGATTTGTTTGATGAAAATCTATCATTTTGTTTCTACAATTCGTACCGGGCAATACCATTCATAATCAGTAGTGATTTACTTAAATACCACTTGTATGTTAGAATTAATTAAGGAATAAATGCAGTAAATCCTTTGAAATAATTTTTTTGGAACACATGTCGCACGGCTATACCACTTTTAATTACAGGACTTACAGATCGAATTTTTAGTTGTTAAGTTATTTGTTTTACAAATATCATCAGTATTTTTTGACATGCCAGATAATTTTGTATTACTTGTAATACAAAACTCATAAAAGTCTGCAGAATATTTGGAAGAATCATTACAATAGAATATTCCAAAAATGTCTTTGAATAAACTAATTCTTGATTGACTTATGGCACCATTAAGATTTCTCTTCCCTGTTCGTGGCTTAAACATACCACTTTTATTAATAAAATGTTTTTAAAGAATACATTAAAAATTTGAAAAAGCAAATGACATTTATTTTATTGCGATACCTAGAAATACATTTCTTGGCCTTTTCTAACACTCAAGATTAGAAACAATGTTAGGGAAAATTACTAATTGTATACTAGGTATCAATAATTGTGGAGTTTTTAGTTTACTTTAATGATTTTTGAAATAATTAAACTTCTAAACAAAAGACTATTATCACATATACAGGATATTTTAAAATGAGCGCAAGGTTTAATTCTTCAATAAAACACATTATTTAAGTTGAAAATATATTTTTTTCTGTGACGGGAAAAAAAGTTGACATTTTATCCTTCTTGACAGGTAATAAAATGTCACTTTATCAACCCGGGAAAAAAGTACTCACTTTTTGCCCGCTTAAATTGACAGATATTTGATTATTTTACAGGTTTCCATTAGCAACGCAGGTGTAATGTCACTTGAAATGTCACATCGATTGATTTTCTGACTTCAATATATAGTATTTACGTGATTTTTTCAATAATAAATCGTCGTTTTTCCCATCACAGAAAAGAATAGTGTATTATACACGGGAAAAAAATTAGATTTTAGCTCTCGGTAATTTAAAACCTTACCTCGAGCTAAAATCTAATACTTTTTCCCTTGTATAATAAATAACTATTATCGCCAACCGTCAATAAAGCGATGCGTTACTATAGCGTTTTACGGAGGTAAACAAACACTTTATCGTACTCTACAATAATAGCTATTTATGTACCAAGTCAGTAAAGTGATACTTTATCGAACGAGTCTGATATACGAGCCATGCGAGTGAAGCGAGCGCGACGAGTAACAGACGAGTTCGGTAAAGGTACTTTGCTGACGTGGTGCATACAAAATTTTATCGCTAACCGTGAACATTGTTAATTTAAGAAATAATGATATAATAACTTTTGACAGTTTATGACAGTGACAAACTATTTATGTTTAAAGTCATCTGTCATGGCTACACTGACAGATATTAGCGGCAGGTAAAGTACTTATTGTACAGTACGATAAAGTGTTTGTTTACCTCCGTAAAACGCTATGGTAACGCATCGCTTTACTGATGGTTGGCGATAGCTTTACTGATGGTTGGCGATAATAGTTATTTATGTACCAAGTCAGTAATGTGATACTCTATCGAACGAGTTTATGAGCCAAGCGAGCGAAGCGAGCGAGGGAAATAAAAGACGAGTTTGATAAAGGAACTTTATTGACGTGGTGCATACAAAATTTTATCGCCAATGCAAAAATTTGTAATTTTAAAAATAAAGGTATTAATGACTTATGACATTTCCTGACACCGACAAACGATTTATGTTTAAAGTCATCTGTCATGGCTACACTGACAGATATTAGCGGCAGGTAAAGTACTTATTGTACAGTACGATAAAGTGTTTGTTTACCTCCGTAAAACGCTATGGTAACGCACGCTTTACTGATGGTTGGCGATAATAGTTATTTATGTACCAAGTCAGTAATGTGATACTCTATCGAACGAGTTTATGAGCCAAGCGAGCGAAGCGAGCGAGGGAAATAAAAGACGAGTTTGATAAAGGAACTTTATTGACGTGGTGCATACAAAATTTTATCGCCAAATGCAAAAATTTGTAATTTAAAAAATAAAGGTATTAATGACTTATGACATTTCCTGACACCGACAAACGATTTATGTTTAATACAATCGTGTCTGTGTTCACAGATATTAGCGGCAGGTAAAGTACTTTATTGTACAATATGATAAAGTGTTTGTGTACCTCCGCAAAATGCTATGGTAACCCATCGCTTTATTGTCGGTTGGCGATAAAGTACTTTACTGCCGCTAATATCTGTCAACACAAACACGTTAATATGACATTAAATATGAATCGTTTGTCGCTGTCATGAAATGTCATGTCATTATACCTTTATTTTTTAAATTACGAATTTTTGCGGTTGGCGATAAAATTTTGTATGCACCACGTGAATAAAGTGCCTTTATCGAACTCGTCTTTTATTCGTCTCGCTCGCTTGGCTCATAAACCAGACTCAATCGATAATGGATCACTTTACTGACCTGGTACTATTAATGCAAAGTATACACATGCTGATTATCTGTAGAAAAACATCCAACAAATGACCGCCACAATTCCGCTGTCACACTTCTTTTTTTTGTTACAGTACTGCCAAGTACGCGTCAAATTTCTTTCAGTTCATGAATTACCGGCAGAAGAGATATACACAGCGTTAGATCGGATAATCTCAATAACTAATTCTGATCGCCAGTGCCTGAGATTACACGGCCAGACAATCTCATGCAATGACTGCATTGCCTGTCGTGCAATGTCACAAGTTGCCCCGTCGGCGTCGTTCTGAAATAATATCTTGTCTAAATCCATACCGACCAATGCAGGCCACAAAAACAACGTCGTCATGTTTCCATAACGATTCACTCGCGGCGTCGTTCCTGAAGAAGTATGGCCCTACTACTCTTCTAACCCAAAATCCGCACCAAAAGATGAATCGTTTTGAATGCATTAATTTCTCATAAGCAACATGTGGATTCTCAACTCCAAAATGCGCTATTTCCTGTGTTTGCGTACCCATTCAAGTAGGAGTGCTCCTCATCGCTAGAAATATTTTTCTATCAAAATCAGCTTTCATTCCTTAATTTTCAGCACACCCAGTTCGCAAAGGTATTACGTTAGGCATGATTACCTGGCTTAAGTTGTTTACCTCATTGATCTCTGTAAGAATACTATTGGAAACCTTTCTTTCAGTATCTTTGGAAGCTGCTTGTCGAAATGACCAATTACTGCGAACGACGCTGAATCGATGTTGCTGGATTCTCTGATAATTCGTTATTCACTACAAAACTAGCTCTATCGATGTTCTCTGCCTCTCTACTTCTCTCTTAAATGTTGATCAATTAGGTACTTTTTGCGGAATTGCACGCACTGTGTGAACAGGGTCTGCTGTAGTTTCACCAATTTTTTAAAAAGTTTTCACTATTAAATTCAGTCAATCTTAATTTAAAAAAAAAAGTTGTCGAATTATTTATTTTGATACAGCCTTCTTGGAAACAATCTGTTGCTAGTAGTACAAGAGTTACAGAGGTTACCTGGAGGTTTATGTTTTCCAAAGTAATGGAATTGTCTTATATCTCTTTTACAACATTAACTTTAACCTATTTTGACTTAATGTAAGATGTTAATACTGTAACGTTTTCGGGTTCGCAATAAACAACTCGTGCAATTTATTTATTTAAAACAGTCTGTATATTTACAAACGTAAAATTAATTACAATATAAAAATGTAAAACTAATGTATCACACTTAAACTACTACGATTTAAATTAACACAGGTATTTATTTCTATTACTAATATTTATGTAACACTACCGTATTTATATCACTTCTATTTATATAACACCGTACCACGCAAGGAACTATTTATTTATGTTTATTTATCTTCACTGTTCCGTACGAGACTATTGAATGAATTACTTCTTATATTTATTTTTACTTTAGTCTGTTCCGCGCGACGAGTATTTAAGGACTTTCATATTCCGGAATTACTCATCCATCGGTTCAACTGCCTTTATATACCCGTACGAAACATCTGGAACACACCAGATCAACGCTAGTGTTCTTCTCGATGTTTATAGAACATAGAAGAGACATTCTGTCTCTTCGCAGTACATATACAGGGTGTCCAGAAACTCTCGTGACAAACGAAGACCGGGGATTCCTCAGATAATTTTAATACAATTTAACCCAATTCACCCTAGTCCGAAAATGCTTCCTAAGGTCATAGGCGTCCGTTTTGGGTAGGTAAACGGTTATTTTAACGCATAACTTTTTTGTCTTTAACTTTTAAACATTTGTGACACTAGATTATTAAATTTTCAGGTATTCTAGTACTAAAACGTACTCTTACTTTAAGTCGGTAGGATACACCGTTTTCTAGAAAAATCGATTTGAAAATTTTTCATTTTTTCGTCATTAAAATTCAATTTATTATTTTTTGCACTAGTTCGCTCTGAACTGCCAACAGAAATAAAACCTACGTTTTTAATTGTCAAATTGTTGTCAGTTCGCGAAGTTGAAATGACGAAAGATGAAATGACGAAAAAACGAAAAATTTTCAAATCGATTTTTCTAGAAAACGGTGTATCCTACCGACTTAAAGTAAGAGTACCTTTTAGTACTAGAATACCTGAAAATTTAGTAATCTAGTGTCACAAATGCTTAAAAGTTAAAGACAAAAAAGTTATGCGTTAAAATAACCGTTTACCTACCCAAAACGGACGCCTATGACCGGTACTAGAAATTCGCAATTGATGGAATCGATTCATCTCTGGAGGATAAATAAGCATATCAGTTTTTGTTTTTCTAAATAGAAGCGTTCGGGAGATATTAAAAAAAAAACTAATTACAAGGCGCCATCTTCAAAGAGCTCTAGCTCCCTTAGGAAGCATTTTCGGACTAGGGTGAATTGGGTTAAATTGTCTTAAAATTATCTGAGGAATCTCCGGTCTTCGTTTGTCAGGAGAATTTCTGGACACCCTGTATAAATGGATGATTTATTACTTTACGACTGTTTACCAGTCGCGCCGAATATTTGCCTTTCTTTTATCGTCGCCGTGTTGTCTGTTTCTCTGTGGGCTTGTTTCATTACAATACAATTGTATTTATATACAAAGTTCTAACAATGGTGTTTAAGCTAATTACTATTGAATATGATTGAATTTAGAAGATTAGATGATTCTACAGCCAGTTGTTTTAATGAATCATCTTGTTGCAAACATTATTTATTTCAACGTTTTTTTGAGATACATTGATTTTTTGTGTGTTTTTGAATTCGTACACCACAAATAAGTCAGTAAGCTTAGTTTGCGTTTTTTAACTACATTAAATCAGGAAATGTTGAATATTTTAATATGTAAAGTGCCATAATTATTATGTGTGTAAAACTAAGGAAATATTTTAAAGAATAAAGAATCGTTAGTATTCTAAATTTTGACCATACTATATGGTATCTATTTTAGATATATTGTTATTAAAATGTATAAACAATGTACAAACTTAAATTAAATGTAAGTTCACAAAGATTTGTTTTTATTTTATATTTATTTAAATGCATTTATAATATTTGTTCTTAACTGACTTTATTGTAGTTCAACTTAGTGTTGTTGTTTGTTATTATTATTTCTTATCTTACGATAAGAATGATGATGAACATAAGTTAACGTTCATGTAATAAAGAGTTCAGAAAAAGATAGTAGATGTAATTTATATAAATTCCAGTATGATTGCTTTACCAGCTAACTACGTTCAGTCGTCTGGCAACTATCTGTTTATTATGTCTACAAATAGTTTCACTTATTTCCAACAGTCCGCAAGGAGTTCCGCAAAGTTCCAATTTAGGGCCATTTGTCATGCATACAGTGTGCTTACCGACGACCTGCGTATAGGGCTTACTGTGAGATAAAACGACGACACCGAGAGTTTGTATGAGTTTGTACGAAAAAGCAATATACAAACTGCTCCTTGGTCGAGTGTAGTGTTGGAAAAGAGGGGATTCGAGTAGATTTACGCTGAGGCTAGAACGGGCTAGGCTGACTCTCCGTTTAAGCAGAGCAACGAGGATAGATAGCGCAGCTGTACTGCAGTTTGTATATTGCTTTCTCGTACTAACTCATACAAACTCTCGGTGTCGTCGTTTTATCTTACAGTAAGCCCTATACGCAGGTCGCCTGCAAGCACATGGTATGCTTATGATTCGGCTTATATAGTAGAAAATATTTTTTTTAGAAAATGCGTAAAAAGTAAATGAACTCGGATATCTATATAATAGATAAGTTGTGAATCAAAACTTATCTCTGCTGTCCTCACATATTTCATGTTTCCAACAGTGTCTCGAATATCTTGAGTATGTTATGCTCGTTTATAAATATTTTAAAGGCATAGCAATTTATTGGAGTATGTTTTACCAGAACGTGCGTATTTACAACTATACAGGCAGAAATTTCAATCCACATTTTTACATTTATGGTATACATCGCCATGTATCGATGATTATCATGGGTTGTTGAAGAGTGTAGTCGATATTTCTTGTCCCGAAAGCATAACTTTTGAAGAACCTGTAGTTTCTGGAGGATAATTAATGGAGTTGTTACACATGTGGGATATCATCTACTTCGTTCAGGAAATGCCAGTGAGTAACTTTTTAATTATATTTTGTTTCTGTTTCTTTTATATTAGTTGCTAGAACTTTAAGAATTGATGATCATTCAAGAAATCGCCGTCGTTGGAGTTAAAGTAGTTGATGAAATATTTGGTATAGTTACTTCAGAGTCAAGAACGGAAAACGTAGAGGAAAATATGTCCGGTATTCTCTGTTGAACTAATCAGCCTACCTCAGAGAAGCAACAGAAGTTTTTTTACGAAGAAAATAACAAGCAAAATTAGTTAAGTTCAGAAGACATAATGCATGTACTTATTTTATTAGTAACGTCAAGGTTTGTTTTCATTTGTATGTTTAAGTTTGGCACAAAATATTTTCCTTTATGAAATAAATGTTGTAAAGATGTGTGTATATTTATTTTTCCATTTATAACTTTTTGATTTTCATAAATAGTTGTAAATATTTAATGAAGTAAAACTATTTTTACATATGTAAACTAGTCAGTTTCATATTCATTTTAAAACATATTTGTTTGTTGAATTATGCAAAGCATAATTCAAAAAAGTTGATTTCCCTTGCAAATTTTATATTTTTAAGCTAACGCGGGACATATAAAAATAGTACTAGCTCAAATCCACATGCAGCAAACAGCGCTAGTATTGGCGCCAAACGTGTGGGGCATTTTCACAGAAATATGTAGTTCAAGAAAGGTTTTTAGTAATATTGTCCAGTGTATTTGTTTTTGTCCGTTATATAGAAAGCCTCAGTTATTTTAATCACACTGTATATTTAATGGAAAATGTAATTTCTATTTTTTTTTCTGGAAAAATACTCAAAGCGTTACCTCAAAAAGCAGCTTAACCACTAGTGTCAAATCGAGGTATACAGTCTATAATCGTAATCATTAAATGATAATATTAATATTGTACTTACATAGCACATAACTTCTAACCTCACAAACAATATGAGCTGCTTTAAAATTTATGTTCATTTATTTAAAAAAAATATGTATGTAAAAATTGTATATTGTCTTTATAATTTAAATTTATATTTGATAATCGATATCATTGCAAATCATTTGAAAAAGGTAAATTTAAATCATAGGAAAATTTAGGAAAAATAGAGAAATATTCTGTTATGTCGACAATATTGAATATCGATATAATTCAACGTGAAGAGACAAGCGACCTACTTAATTACAGTTCCATCGATTCGATTCAGAAGAAGACATTTCCCTACTGTTGATACTATACACAAAAAGAATTTTAGTTTATGTTTCAGGTGTATTTGATACTAATTTAAATACAGCAAGTATTGTGTTAAATTTTGTTATTGTAATCGAATAGGCTTCTAAGAACTTGAACATCTAATGCTCGCACTAGAAAATGACTAAATTGCAATAGTTATTTGCGACCAAGTGCTGGCAAACATTAAAAATTTAATTTTAATTAAAATCATTTATATGGGTAATAATTTTTGGGGAGTGATGCAAAAAAGAAGGACTCCGAACTGTCAAGAATTGCTGTCAGGTATATTATGACAAGGTGTATTAAATATACGTATTTTAATATATTCCTGCAAAAGATTTCCACATATACTTTTACTAAAACGAAACTTATTAGTAAATGCTACATTTACATAGGTACTGTCTTCTTGGTGGAGTAATGTATAGGATGTGGAAACAATTCAAACAATTTTAAAGTCAAATTTCACAACATATTGTTTTTGAATAAAAGAATGTCAAGCGATAAAGACTTTCTGACTTATACGCCTCCTAAAATACGGAATGTTGCAAAATTAAAAAAATGGAAATATACACAGAACATTCTTTCTTAACATATTTTCAAGAAATATCAAGTGAAAAGTAACTTTAGTCAATATATTCAATGTTGAAGTCTAGTTTATTAATTTATACTAACATTGATTTATCGAAATACAATAATAAACTTATAGCATTTATTAAAAGACAAACAGAATATTTACAACCAGAAAAATCAAAGGTGTTCTCCGATGAGGAAGAAAATAAATTTATCGAAGAAGCTCCTGATTCACTACATCTCTTAATTAAGGTATATTCACTGATTTTTCTTTTATTAAAGTTTTATATAATACAACAAATTTCCGGCAGTGTTAATAATAGGAGTATCTGGAGCATGTCGTATTGAAGAACTTTCCAATATTTTAGTTAATGGCATTGACTTTAATAAAAATAAGGAGTAAATGCAGATAAGAAATTGTAATATAGTGAAAATAGATACGTATATGTGTAACGCTTGACAATTTTTCCAGACTGCTCGTGCTAATCTTAATATTATAAGGATCCACAGCGCATCTTGTGGGAGGGGCATCTCACCGATCAGCTCTCAGTCTGCGAGCTGTATGTATGTAATACGTGGCAGCGCGGTGTCTATACATCGTACATACATACATACGTGTAGACAGATTCCTTATGGCTAATGATGTTTGACACATGCGGTATAATGAAGATTATAGACACATACAGAACAGGGATTATCTTTTAGGTTATGAATATTGAGAATCAGCAATTAATAATATAGGTATGTAATAGATGGCGCCATTGACTTTTTTTATGGTTTTTAATTTATCTTATGAAATTTACAAGTTGTGATACACCAAATTTAGTTGAAATGAACATTTTCACAACTATAGTTTTTACTGGAATAATGATTTATTTCTTTAATGCAATATTTATTTCCCACGCGTATGGGAAAGTCAATTTCCCACATGTAAAGCAACCGCGAAATGACATGTTTGGATCAACGAGTACAAAAATAAGTTTTGTATTACTTGGCGCTCGTCGAAATAATATACGAATAGGTAATGGCAATTCTCTCTTTACAAGTGTATATAGGAAGTGTTAGTATGGTTGTGCGCGTGCGATGTTCTCTAATTAGGAAAATCTTTAATTTTCACACATATACATATATATATATGTATGTCACACAAATATGTACAAAGAAGGAAATATACGATAAATTCGTTCCGAATAATTAGCTTTTCTTAGTATTAGATGTGCACATTGTACAATGACCGCAATAGTGTTCTTTTCCCGTTTTGAAAATCAAATTACCTTAGCAATTATCGTTATTACATTAATGTGTACCCTCATATAGATAATTATTTATGTTCTTTTCTAGCTGCACGTGCTCTATAATGTTTCTCAATTTGTGCTTATGTTTTAGAGAATCCCCTGACGTGCCCGAATTGTAAAAAGAAATACAGAAACAAAAATTCATTGAAAACACACACGATATTAGACTGTACAAGTAAGAAAAGGTTCAATTGTAACCATTGTAACTATAAAAGTAAGAGGAAATACGATGTCGTCAAACATATTCGAAATCAACATGGATCGGAATCTATTTCTAAAGAGGAAATGGATCAACAGGAGTCATTGCAATTTTAATGAAATATTCTATGTGACAAACTATAATTCTTATAGGAATTAATTGTCAATTGTAATCATTTAAGCTAATAAACGATTCCATTAGCATTCGTTTTCATCTTTTAAGAAATATAAATAAACAAGACCCCTATATCATTATTCACTCACCGTTAAATAATATAAAATCATATACATATTTACACATATTTTTTCTTAAAAAAGAGACCAGATTAGTAGTCAGTTATACAATACAGGCAACAGATCATTTTTGTTTCACATAAGAATTGTGTGCTAATAGTCATTTCAAACTTTAATTTGTATTTAGTAATATCAAGTTTACAGAAATTCTCTGCTTCATCATGTTGTTGCTTTGTTCAAACGTGTCATCACAATTTCTCTACTCAACTGTTATTCCTAGATAAAAACATGAATCCATGAATCGTGGATGAATTATCCACCATATATTTCAATTTATTGTGGGTCACACTTTAATCTAAAAATTTGTTTAGTAGCTTAGCTGAGCTGTATTCTTCTTAAATGGGCATTATTATGACACTTTCACAAGGGTTGTTTAAAACATTCGTTAATTTTGAAATCCTTTATTAATGGGAAATAAGTGAAATGCTTGTAAGAGATGTATTTTAAATTATTTTAAATTTCTGCTTCACACTGTTAATTATAAAAATTTAACCACAGATGATATTCGAACCCAGGAGTTACCAATTTCTAGTTAGGTGCCCTATCCACCAGGATTATGATTTCTAATCATTAAACTGTACGTCACTTGAGTCACGTGAAATATCAGTTGTTGCGAGAAAAGCTCGCAATTACGCATATTTCCTAATTTTTAAATAATTTTAATAGTATATTATGTATCAAGTTTTATAAACTTTATTTTAGTCGCCCGTTTTATTAAGCATGCGCAAAGCGTAGCCGAGCGAGTGTTTAGTAAAACGACCGACTAACGAGTTGTATACTATACTACGGTTGCAAATAATCAGAATAACACAAAAGTACTTGTTCTGTGTCGGGTTATTTTGAAAGATTGATGATAGGTCTCAACCAACTTTGTTGAATTTCAATTGATTTTTGCAATTAATGAACCTACCCCGAGACTAAAGAGCTCTTGATAACTTTACCCCCTATCTACAGCGCACAAAGTTACGGCTTACCGAGGAAAATTTGAAAGTTCACTTGGAGGCATGACAACATACAGTATACAAATGGCATTTAAAGATGGGAGTAGAAAAAAATTATTTAAAATTTAATGTTGAATTTTATATGTTTGTCTGATTGACAAAGTGATTAAAGCAACCTGGAATATAACAAACAATTATATAATAGGGTACCGAAGTCTTTAACCAATTAAACTACAGGACGGTGTCTTCGCGAATGATATGGTTTAGAGATGAGAGTAGAAAAAATTATTTAAAATTTAAATGTTTGCTCGATTGACAAAGTGCTTAAAGCAGCCTGGAATATAACAAACAATTATAAAATAGGGTACCGAAGTCTTTAACCAATTAAACTCCAATATTCTGTTTTCGCGAATGATATGGTTTTGGTAGCAAAGAGTGCTAAAGGAAAACTAATATGAACCTATGGACAGACATTTTGAAGGAGTATAATTTAATCGACGATAAAAGAAAAATTAATCTAATGCTGGTGGAAATTAATGACAGAAGAAATGATATTAATTTTAAGGGGAGAACAAACTCGGAACAAGTTACTGTATTTAAATATTTGGAAATGATGTTAAGCAGCAAGGAAACACGGGAAGGTGAAACAACAAAGGAAATATTGATTGTTGCAAACGACATTTATAACAACATCAAAAAATTGAACGTAAACGAACAACTAGGAATAGTAGGGGTATTTAAGGAAGTATAATAATGGGAGAGCCTAACGGAAAAAAAATCGTTAATGGTAAATAGCCAATTAAATTGAAATAAAACACCAATATGAAGTTTTGAGATTTACACTACAGATGTTTCGCTACACAGTAAGCTTTTTCAACCGATAACTATAAACTAATATTACATACAAACTTCTATATTTATATCAGGTGTTACCCCCCATATGGTATTACTGAGAAATATTACCTTTGCTTTACCTTAATTGCTATTTGTGATGTAAAGGTCGAAACAATTCGAAAAATGGTAAATAGCCATATCCTCAACGATCATAGCTTAGTCATAAACACTAGGTTTGATATTGATTTCAGACTTGCTACTGATGATGACAACTTATAAACAGAAATATGCAATTAGTTTATTTAATTTCTTTGTGGTTAGGAATTTTTGTTTGGTTTTAATTTGATTATCGAAATTCTATAACTATCGTATTATATATTGTGATATACGTATTCCATATGCTTTATATCTTTTTAATGTATATCATTTGAATGTTTTTTATGTTTTAGGTAAACCAGAAGTATGTCCTAAATGCAACAAACAGTACAGAAACAAAAAAACTCTATCGACTCACTTGAGACTAGATTGCAGAAGTACAAAGAAGTTCAACTGCAACTACTGCGATTACATAACAAACAGAAAATACAATTTAGAGAAACATATGCGAGTCAAACATGGACTGCAATGCAAGATTGAATTGGGAGCGATTTGATAGTTTATAAATTTTGAAAGTATTAATTTTTGATGTATTCAGTCAATTCTTTTTAATAAAAGTATTAATATAATACATTTTGAGTAATAAATGACTCAGTCAGAACTATAGAACAGTATGATTGTGATACCATTAGTAGTGCGGGACTACAGTTAATGTGACCACATTAGAAACTCACGATATCTCGTTCCTGTCTTTGCCCGGCTATCGCCCATTATTCCATTGTTGAATGTCATCGTAAATATCGCTTTCATCATTAATCCCGTGTTCATATGACTGGGCTTAAATCATGATTTACTCTCACTTGGTTTTATTATCTCGTCGATTTTTTCTTCCTTCATACATATGCATCCAATCTTTATCATTGCTTAGCTAGTTAATATTTTTGTATTCTAGGAAGCGATAGTGAGAATTTGGTGTGCCCGGTGTGCGGAAAGCTGTACAAAAATAGAAACACTTTAAAAGCACACATGAAACAAGACTGCAGCGAAAGAAAGTGGTATAGTTGTTCTTATTGTCAACACAGGTCCAAGAGAAATTACGATTTAAAAGTTCACATGCAGGCTAAGCATGGATTAATGATGGCCATGGAACGAAGGCGAAGTAAATATAGGGGTACAGATTTTGATTCAGTGAAAACGAAATCTGATGAAAATTAACAATTTTTGTTGGAGATGCGCTACAAAGACATGAGAAATATATTCTTGAGAAAGAAACAGTTTTTTTTTTTTTGAAATATTTATGCGTCCTAATATACAGCTTGAGCGCGCGGGGTATGATCACCCGATGCTAGTCGATATTCTTCGGACGTATATTCGGCAAATGATATATAGATTTATTTTTCCAGAGTTGTTATTTCGTTATATTTACTGGAGAGAATCTCTAATTTTAATTTCTATTTCAAGCGTCGTTTTTATGTTATTTTATGGTATTCCTGTTATACTTATTTATAGTTTTTTTTTACCATGAAATTTCTATTTATTTATTTTTCTCTAGACATCTTAGTTTATTCTGCAGATGTTGCAGGCGGGTTGTTTTTATTTCATTCTAAAACCCAGTTGTACTGCTATAACTTTGTACACAACTACATTATTATTTAATTTCATTAGGATAATCATAATTACGTTATAAGTATTACAATCTTCGCGTTATTATATACTTAGTTATCTAAGCAATCGTCATCACTTAAAGAGAAAATTTAATTTGTTCTTTTTGTCAATCTGCAAAAAAATAATCAGATCACTATGAGTTCGAATATGAGCAGGCAATGCTAGTATGTTGTGCCGTTACTCTAATATGTATTATCGGACCACGTTTAGATGCGAATTTACGTATACCATCGGGTGATCATACCTCGCGCGCTCTTGCTGTTATATAACAAAGATACATTTTCGTTTTATATTTAAACCTAAAAAACAATAGGGGATGTTTTTATGAATAATGCGTGTCTTTAATAAAGGCATGAATATTGAAGTAATTTTAAAAATTTGGTTTATGCTAGACTTACTCACAAATTTTTTATCGTATAACATGTTAAATTTCGTGAAATATATTAGATTTCAATTGTTTGTTTGAATTTACGGTCCCATTTGGTGTGCTTCAAAGTCCAACTTGGGTCCATTAATGTTTCTATTACCTTAACGGTTTGGCATGTCCTTCCTAAGATTACGCGGAAAATTTGAAATGATTCTTATTGTATTAAGTACCCAATTGTCAAAATTGATTTGCAGAGAAACATTGACCTTTTACGCAACTGGTGCCAAGAAAATTAATTAAAATTTAAATATTTCATATTGTGTTGTGACCAGATACTCTCGTTGGAGGGAGCACTAGATTTATGATTGTAGTGTAAATGGCAAGTGTTAGAGTGCAAACAAAATGTAGTAGTACCTAGTAGTAGAAGTAGTATTTTATTCGTCGTCAAGAAACTTACATGACAGGTCAAGTAAATAACAAATTCTTTTAAAGTATTTCTAAAAAAATAATAACAAGCAATATAAATAGACATAACTTACACATAACACATAACATATAAGTGTGAAAGATCTTGGAGTTTTCGTTGATAATCAATTAAATTTTGCGCTCCATATTAGTAGAAATTGCATATGTGCTTCCACCATACCTGGATTTATACTCTTAAATTCTAAGAACTATGTAAATTATAGCAATAGAAAAATTTCGTATTGTTTCCTTGTGTCAAGCATACTTGAATACTCGTCTGTTATATGGCACCTTTACACACGCAAGCGTAAATTTGGAAATTTTCAACAGCTTCTTGAAATTTTTTATTTTTAAATCAATAGTAAACGGTACTTATCCTAAGAACAACAACGATTATTGTTTGTTATTACATAAACATGAATTGACACATTTAAATAATTACCTTTCTGCACACCAAAATACATAAGACTAACTCATTTCAATTTTACACACTGCGTTTGGCATCAAGAAATTGTGTTATTTTTACCACACCTAGATGTTTTGTCAAATGCATGCTAGGAAGTGCGATATATCAAATTTATAAATCAATATTTTAGCAATATTTTTGCCCAGCAAAGGATATTATTCGAATGTAATGTGCCTCTTTTGCTTGACTCTCATAAAAAAGTCTGACTTTGTATTTCTTTCTTTGTTTGTATTTCATGCATATATTTAATTTATTTTGTATACATACGCCTTTTGTGGTTGTACCGTTGGTTAATAAAATTTTCCAATAGTAATCTTCTACGGAAAAAATATCAACGCAAGCACTTATAAACCAAAACTGCTAACTGAAAAGAAATGTGTAGATGCTGACGATTCGTCTAGTGTTGCAAGGGATGTCTTCCAGGTAGCACTTAGATGTTTGTCGAGTCCGCTAAGTGTTCAAATATTTTGTAGTCTCTTTTTTTCCTTTAACCTTCGGATGACCAACCTTTTTTTCTGGCGTAGGCGACCAAGCGGGGTCAAAATTGACCCCATTTATTTTATAGCTAAAATTTATTCAAATAAGAAACTTTTGATGGTTTATGTTTTTAGAATGTTTTATTAATAATATTACAAAATTACATAAAATAATAATCAACAAAAAAAAATTCTTCGAAATGGAAAATGAAAAATTCTAATCAAAAAATTATGGGTGAATCAGTTTTTAATCCTACAGTTATTGCATGTTATGGTTTTTTTGGTGACAGAATGCACTTGGCACACAAAATATCTGCAATTGTCGCATCTAGTCGATGTTTTTCGATCTGAAGTACGGCTACACATTTTGCACCTGCCACGCTTGGGTTGAATTTGCCTCACATTTTGCTCTTCATCAGATGCTTGGACTTCGCATCCTGCAGTTTCGTCAGTTTCAAGCACCATATTGATTGCTATTTGGACATGTTTGTGTAATCCTTGAAGCGATCGTAATTTTATGAGAGGTGTAACTAACTCAAGGCCTAATTTTTGGAGAAACAGCCTCCTTCTGAATGACTTTCCTATTTCGTAGTCACGGTATTTATCAACATACAGCACAAAAGCATTTATTCCTGCAATGTCAATAAAATTGAAAAATAAAACTAACGGCCATCGTTTTGTATTACGATGGCAGGAATATTCCTTGACCATTTTATCTACACTGTAAAAAAAATATGGGGAATTTTACTCCGATAATCGGATGCAACTTTTCTACCTCCGATATCCGGGTAAATTTCCTGAGCTGAGTAATTTTACCATCCATGTGTAAAATTCCAAAGTAAGAAGGGAAAATTGCAAGTGGTAAAGTAAACTTACATGGGAAAGTTACCATGCAAAGGCAATTTTGTTGCGCGGAGGTGAAATTTAATGCTTAATTTTACCATCAAGGGGTAAATTTACTTCTCACAATTTAACCTTTTATAGGGGAATTTTAACCACAGAGAGTAAAATCTGTCCTGCTGTAGTAATTTTATCCTCATACTAGTAGTAATAAAGTTGCATCCGATTCTAGTAATAAAATTACCCTGTTTTACTGTTCACTTATACTGCATGCATTCACTGTAAGTAGTGATATGTAATGCACTTACAAGCCGACCTTGCACATTCTTTCATTGTCCTAAATCCAATCATAAGTGAATAGAAGTCTACACTTTCTACTGGAAATTATTTTAAATCAACCGCGCATTAGGTTTTTATAAGAACTCCGAATATATAATTATACTGCATAGAATTAATTGACATTTGTTATTCTACTATTCACTCTATTGATGTCGTGAGCAATTAACGAAAGGTGGCTGGTATGCTCAGCTTTCATACTTGATGTCGGTACTGTGTGGGATATGACAATATTTTTCCGAAATGGTGATACATTTCCTTCAAGACGAATTACAATACTTTGGTAATAAGTTGCAAATACGTTAGAAGTCGATGATAAACACTAGAAAAGTCAGTGATTAATAAATAGATTAAAGTCAAATGGTAAAATTTCACTGCAGCCAGAGTTGGGCATTATATATATAGGTAATTCCACGAAACTCTTAAATTGCCACAAAAATCTGAAAGAATAAGATTGACCTTTTGGTTGCATCAGTTACGTTTAAGTACAGCTCTTATTGCAGTGCGTCATTTACACTATAATTATATAATTTGGTGAGTGTTACATAATTTACATGTTGCCCAATTCTGACTGAAGTACGTTTTTTTAATTTTTAAAACTATAAGTAGAGGAACACCTTCAACTTCATTCAACATCGTTTTATTTCGTGTTATACATATTTACATTAAACTTTATTTCTTAAATAATTCGGTAAGTTTACTACTTTTGCTTGTCTTTTCTTTTTGTTTTTAGTGCCTGAAACAGAATTTATTTTCATACAATAATATTGAAAAAATAACATTGTGTGTGATATATCTTTTGGATATTCCAGGTTAAACATAAAATATATAGCAAACAATTGATTTAATTCCTCTCTTAAATATGGGGTGCCTTGGTTCAGGTGCTGCTGTTCCATTTTTATGACATAACGATGAATATTTTCATTGTCATCTGAAAACAGAAATATAAATAATTCAATATCACCTACATATTTGTATTTTACCTTTCCTACATAAAATGTATGGTGAACTATTATCTAGAAGTTGCTTTTCGTCCTGGAAGTAATTCAACCTTAAATATTGTTCGGCATTTTATAGTGTCTTAAGGGTTAGCAAAGCAATTTTACGGGAACAAAGGTCTATCAGAGGTGAGATGATAGCAAATTAGCAACATTTAAAATATATAAAGAATGTACATGATATTTGTAATGAAAATTGAGTATTTGAAAAAAATGGGTACCAATTTCTTGTGTTTATCACTGGTTATCTCCACTTACTGCAGATCCTTAAGTTAAAATTAAATTTAACTATCTACATGTTGTAATTTACATACTTACATTGATTTTACAAATAATGAGCTTAACATTATCTCCAAAATATCTGCATATAACTTTAATTACACATCGTAAAACTCCGTCTTCATCACTAGGAATAGATGATATATATATTTCCTTTTTTCCCCAAATTCTAAAATTTTAGAAGCTTTGCTTATCATTGCTTCAGAAAATACTTCCGCTTTGTGGTTCATGAATTTTTCATAGTGCCAATAAGTTCCTGACTGACTCAATAAAATTGGCTACTGTTCTTTAATTTCACATAGAGCAGGATAATTCGTGTTTAGAAAGTCTCTTTGCTTTGCATAAGTTTTGTCTAACAATTTTATAACGGTTTCATCAAAAACATCGTTGTTAATGTCTTAGTTTCTCCTGATCATTGTCAGTGTTTTCGTTATTTTCTAGTGGTGGTTGCGAATTGTGACAACCGGACTTTGCATTCTCTTCTTTTTTATTTTACTTGGTGCAGTGTTGCTGTCGTTGGACGGTGTCCTTTTTCTGTTCAGTAATGATTTTAGGTATTTTGCTCGTTCTTATTCGTAACTGTAACATTATCCTCATTGATTGAACTTACATCGCGCTTAATTTTATAAAAATGATATCGATAAAAATGTGTTTTAAAACTACTAACACTTTGAAATAATCCTCTTTTGTTACATAATGGACACTCAATTATTTTTCCATCCCTAATATGACCGTATAAATGAGCTAAAAGAATTTGTAAAGATCAACCGTGAAATTACATACATTGCAAGAAAATGCTAGTGGTTTGACTTTTGGCAACACACTTCTATGTGTACGGTAGATGTGCATGTTGAAACGTTTGCATTTACTGTATTGACTGTATTCCATAAAGCATTCGGGATATTTGCAGTAATACCGAATGTTTCGTACATTTCGATGTTTGTATTGATGTTGGTTATAATCTGATATTGTTCGAAGCCTTGAATTACAAACAGTACATTCATAGTTATTATCCATCTTATTTCTACATCAAATAAGTATGTAAATCAATCTATTAATTAGCAGTTATTTTCTTGTGTTATTTAGAGAACATGCACAATTATTTGAAATAGATATGGATATCTTAACATGGCTGCTAAATTTATAACGCAAAAGCACATACAATAAATATATTTTCTTTTGAAACCAGCTTTATATCAACAATGGACTTTTGTATATATACGTGAGAAATCATCGATGCTTCGAAATACTATCAAAAATGTAAAATACCTCTGTACATAGGCTAATAAAATAATGTACTTAACCCTCCAAACATACCACGTACACACATGAACAAAGCAGGTACTGTTGTTTTGATCTTTTCATTACAGAACATAGTAACTTATACTAATCTACACTTTCTTAATAAAAAACATTTTCACATAAACATTATTATTAATACTCACCTATCGTAGAAATCGGCAACACAAGCAGAGTTAACAAAACATGCAAGAGCATACAATAGATTACACCGCCTTACAAAATTTAAAAAAAATTTTGTTGCCAAGTATTTTTGAACGAATTTAGGGTAATTCAGGTCTGCTGAATTCAAAAATAAAAGCAGTTTTTCCAAATTGGCTCTAGTTTTTGAGGTAATGGATACATAATTTTTTAAGGAATTCAGCTATAACATATGCTTTTTATTTTTTAAGAATAATTTACAAACAAGAAATTTACGCAGAAACGAGAGTTCGACCCTGTTTAGTGAGCGTACCACGTGCCGACTGCTGATCACGTGATCAGTGCGTGCACTTGTTTGTCTTGTGTCTCTTGATTTTAACTGTCAGTTCAGCGTAAACAGTTGTTCTACTAAGACTTAGCGTCGCGGTTATTGTGCTTTTCTTACGTATTTTGTGTATTTAGTTCTTATTGCCTACCTAGTGAAGTTATTTAAATTTAATAGACGTCAAGTGGAAGGTAGGAGTACATGTGACGAATATTTGTACCTATATTTTTAACTAAAGTTACTCTTTTTTCAGAGGAATGAGTTCTTCACGCAGAAGCTGTTTGAACAGCCCTAATGTCTTCTGCTACATTTGTGGCGAATATACTGTAGCGAAACAAAGAAAAAATATCACAGATTTTGTTAGACAAGCTTATCAAGCTTATTTCGGCGTACAGCTTGGAGACCAAGACAAGTCCTGGGCTCCCCATATAGTGTGCAAAACGTGTGTCGAATGTTTACGACAGTGGTCAAATGAAAAAAGAAAAAGTTTGAAATTTGGTGTGCCCATGGTGTGGAGAGAACCTAAAAACCACCATGATGATTGTTATTTTTGTTTAGTTAATGTAAAAGGTTTTAACAAATACAAGAAAGGCAAATGGGATTATCCTGATTTAGAATCAGCACGAAGACCTGTGCCACATAGCGAAGAGATTCCCGTACCAGTATATACAACACTGCCAGATGTTCTGATGGCGGAAGAAGCAGAAGAAATTAAGGACCAGTACAGTAGCAGTGGAAGTGAATATGAGCAGGAAATACAATCAACACCACAGCAGTTCTCTCAAGAAGAACTGAATGACCTGATACGGGATCTCGGTCTATCAAAGCAAGCATCTGAACTTCTGGCATCCGGATTAAAAGAAAAAACCTGTCTACAACCAGATATAAAAATAACCATTTATAGAACACGAGAGGTGAAACTTGTTCCTTACTTTAGCCAAGATGAAGATCTTATTTATTGCAATAACATTCCCGGACTTTTTCGTCAAATGGGAATACAATTTGTTCCAGGTGATTGGCGACTATTCATAGACAGTTCCAGTAGAAGCTTAAAGTGTGTTTTGCTACACAATGACAACCGATATGCGTCAATTCCTATCGCCCACTCAACAAAACTTAAGGAAGAATATCAAAACATCAAGTTGGTATTACAGAAACTATCCTATGAAGAACATCAGTTTTCCATTTGTGTTGATCGAAAAATGGTCAACTTCTTGCTTGGGCAGCAAGGTGGGTACACAAAATACCCTTGTTTTATCTGCTTGTGGGATAGTAGGGCGAAGCAAGATCATTGGAATATGGTTAATTGGCCAATAAGACAAAATATGACTGTAGGAACAGCAAATGTCATAAACGAACCATTGGTTGACCGTGAAAAAATCATTCTCCCACCGCTCCACATCAAGTTAGGACTAATGAAACAATTTGTTAAGGCTTTGAGTAAAGATGGCGAGTGCTTCAAATACATTTGTAGATCGTTTCCTAGGCTAAGTATGGAAAAGCTAAAAGCGGGTATTTTTGATGGCCCTCAAATTCGCAAACTTATTAAGGAATCTAATTTTACAAATCACATGACGGCACTTGAAGCTGCTGCTTGGTGTAGCTTTGTTATGGTAGTTAAAAATTTCTTGGGTAATCACAAAGCGGACAATTACGAGGAATTAGTGCAACAGATGTTATTAAACTTTAAAAACTTGGGTACTAATATGAGTATTAAAGTACACTTTCTTCACAGCCACTTGGATAAATTTCCCGACAATCTTGGCAATTTCAGTGAGGAACAAGGGAAACGGTTCCACCAGGATATAAAGGAGATGGAGGTAAGGTATCAGGGCAGATGGGATCATCATATGATGGCAGACTATTGTTGGAGTCTCCAACGTGATGTACCTGACGGTCCTCATAAAAGAAAATCCTACAAAAAGAGCTTCTTTCCTACGAATTAGATGTAATTTTTTAAATTAAATTATTTCTTTGCTGTTATACCTAATCAATAAATGAATTTTATTATTTTTTCGTTTCTCTTTTTTGAAACCACTTTAATATTTTTTACTAAAAGTTGCTTATAAGGGCCATTGGTCTATTAAATTGATATTTTTCTCTATTTTATCATATTTTGATAATATATCTCTAAAATTAGAGCCAATTCACCTAAATGGTCTTCAAATTCGTGATCAGCACCACGAAATTACCTAGAAATCGCCCAAACATTGTTGACAATAAAATTAGTGTTGATCAGTGTTATAGAATGTGTAACGCGACTGTCTTTGAGAGCATGCGTAATAGGTATGGTTTACTTGCAATTCTTCACTCATATTCCACCCAACTAAGTATATTTATTATATGTTCCAGTGATATAAAAATATTAGTACCTATACCACTTCAAATTCTTTAGTCGCACAAAAAACATTTGCTATGATTTGTGCCTCCGATATATGTAATTCAGTTCAATGAGTGAGATCAGTTATAATGTACATACTACGTTAGATAAAGTGAAATAGACGACTCGCTTGTATATTTCAATACCACATATTTTCACTTATCAGTAAATAATATTACTTTTTGCAGACAGTTTTCCTTGCTATAGATAGAGATACTCCATGCATTCGGGAATACTACTTTTCTTGGAGTAAATTTACTTCATAAAGGGAGTAAATACCCAACTTAGAGCTAAAATTGACTAACTCCTGACAATTTTCCCCAAAAATTAATTTTACCTTAAAAACGGCAAAAATTGATCTGTTTTTCGAGGAATTTACGGGGAAAATTACCCTCATTTTTTACAGTGTAGGGTATCAACCGCCCCCTTTTGGTCATTGTAGTCGAGAATAACTTGAGGTTTATAAGCTGTCTGTTCACCTGACACATTCAATTCATAATGTTGTGTGCTTAGCAACAGAACACTTCTGTTCTTTTTTGGTACATAAGAAACTAGAATTGCATCTTTAGTGTACAGAATTTCACTAGAATGTTCTGGACGAGTTTTTGAGGGAATAAATTCTTTCGGTATCTCTTTGCGATTTTTCCTTATTGTTCCTGTTAGAGTTTTGTTCTGGTCCAGAAGCTCCTGTGATAGCTGCAGCGATGTAAAGAAATTATCCGTGGTTACGCCATATCCGTTGCCCAATCCATTTACTAAATCTAAAACGATTCTTTTACCTAAAAAAAAAAAATTATTATACAATATTAGCGGCTTGTAAGTATATTTATGTTTATACCCTGCTCTTTTTCTGGTGTGTTGTTTGTCATTCCTGTGCACACTTGTAGATTCCAGCAATATGAATTTGTTGAATCGCACAGGGCCCAAACTTTGACACCATACTTATCAGGTTTTGATTTGATATATACTCTGAACGGACACCTTCCTCTAAAAGGTACTAGCTGCTCATCGATACAAACTCCAGCATTAGGAGTGTAAGACTTCTTGCAGTTTGAAGCAAAAGTGTCATGAATATAACGAATAGCTGCCAATTTATCAACTTCACGTCTCTCTGGTCGGGTTGCTAAATCGTCAAACCGTATGAATCTAAGTAAAGATTTCATTCTGTTGCGAGACATTGTGGCACAAAAAATTGGTCTTTGAAACGATGGATATTTAGTACTCCATAATTCTAATATTGGCTCGTGATTTGCTTTGAAGGAGCCAGCAAGAATAAGTAACCCAAAGAAAGCATTTATTTCTACCTTGTTAACGGGCTTCCAATCGTCTCCTAAAATTGTGTAAGCCCTTCTATTTGTTTCTTGAATGACGACATCCACAATTTCATCAGACATGAATAGATGGAAAGCTTCTGCTGCTGTTGTGAAGTTCTCACCGTAGGCAGTCCTGCCAGGCTTTTCGCAAAGGATATATCTAGAGGTTCGTCTGCTCAATCTAGGTTTGATTTTGCTCCATATTGTACCATCTCTCGCTTGCAAGGTATCACTTGTGTTACCATCATCCTCAGCTGAATCACTTGAATTTGAACTTTCATCATCCGACGGAATATCTTCCAACACTTGATTTTCGTTTTCAGACACATTTTCGTCGTCAATATCATCGAAAAAGTCGCTTTCGTTAGCTATAGCCTCTAACTCTGGCGTGGTAAGATATTTTCGGGCCATCACAAAACTGTTACTGACCGAGACAAACTTACAAATTTAATGCACAGCAATTGAGGTTATGTTTGATGACACATTTAGCGCGCGGATTTTAAAAATAATCTTAAATTATAATTGTAGAAAAATGGTGCGTCGATGACCAACAGGGGTCATTTTAGACCCCAAGGTGTCAAAACATTTTTTTTAACAAATTTAGTTGCTCGATCAAGATAAAAATCAAACACATAAGAAAACTCGCCAAAAAAGTCGATTAAAAAAATAATGGGAACATTAGTACAAATATTGCAAAAAATTTCGATGAACAACGGTGTCTGGGGTCAAAATTGACCCCCCTTGGTCTTCCGAAGGTTAAACAGATATAACTTAAATAAAAGTGAATTTTCGAACAATTTTATACAAAAAGTTTTACGGAATTACTACCGGGAATAGGTTATTACTGGATTTTTTTTTTGTGAATATTATGGCTTCTAGACAAATATATTAAGAATACAAAAAGAAGAGATTATTTGCAAACAATTTCTGTATAAAAAAAATTCAAAAACTGAACTGGAAGTACCACTTTCACTTTTATCGATAAGTAGTAATTTGCAAATCTAACATTCTATACAGAATTGCAGTATAAGAGAATTTGTATAACAAAAATTTCAAAATTCGTCCCAAAAGTTTGAGTTTCTCTTACCTAAAAGCTCTTATTATGTTTACCTCAAAAATATTAATCGGATAAAAGTATATAAAACTTGATGATTTCTATAAAAAAAAATCCGTATACGTTTAAGAAAGTTGTGTTGTGCCCACACCTCATTCTATTTTTAATATACAAAGTGTGAAGAAGTTACTAAGAAAATAACACTGCGATAGTAAATGTTCGTTGAAATGCAGTATGAAAGTTACAGATTACTGATTCGTAAGAAGCTTGTTTTAGAAGTCTACGACGGCATTGACAGACTTGTGTTTCAGATATACTTTTATAAGATATCCATTAAAAAATAAAATTTTAGTCCTGCCTAGGAAGTGACAACTACAACGTAATAGCTATTTACGAACCAAGTGCGGGAAGACTGTTTTCCCGCATGAGCGCACATTGTAAGCACGAGCGACCGCAGGAAGCGAGTGCTTTTAATTGCGCGAATGCGTGGAAAATGTTTTCACGAAAGTGGTTTGTACAATATTTTTGTACGAACATTAAATTAAAGAAATATTATTGATTAATGTCATTAGTATCATACCTAACCTAAAATAGATAACCTAATTAATTTAAGCATTTCATGTACGTAACTCTTACTCGCCTTTCCCTAAAATTAAGTTATTATTTTCTTACACATGGCAAACATGAGGTATATATTCTTATATTTATAAATTTATAGTACATTTATTGCGTTTTTTGGTTTAAATAGGAACAATTCCGAACTGCCAATACGAATGTCTATGTGGTTCAAATAGATGGTGCTTGAGTCTTGCTTAAGATGTCGCTTAAAATGTCGTCAAATAGATGTCGCCACAATTTTTATGGAAGAATTTTTAATTTTTACTCCTATTTCCCCAACTTTTAGTGAAGAATAGTGGAGGGAAGTGGTATTTTATAGACTAAATTTTATTACTACCAAGTTAGATTTTGTTTTAAATGTCCCAAAGTTCCAGTGTTTTTTTCAATTTTTACTCCTCGACCGGGAAAACGTATTTCCCAGTCGAGCTACACATGCGCCAAATGTCACTTCACAGGCGGTGAGTACAAAAAATATCGTTTTACTCTGCGATAGTAATTGTTTATTGAAAATACATTTTAAGAAGGAAATCTACTTAAGTAATATCTATATTGAAATTAATACTTCACGTGTTGAAGATCTAATCGAATTCTATTGTTTTTCGTACGACGAAGAAGTGTAGTATCAAAGCTACAGATTGTGGTCATTCCTGGAGAGTGACAACTACGACATGAAATGTCATTTTACTCTGCCGAGTTGATTCAACATTATAATGTAAGTATTGTCAATCAAAATGATAATTTTGATTTTGCTATTCTTCCTTATATAGGCTGAACCAGGTGTAACGTGTTTGTCTTCAATATACTTAATATTGGTTACTGTTAGCTTTCAACAGAAAACTGTTCACTGTAGTTTTACTTATTTTTGTTGTTCAATAAATTTTATTTTATATTACCAACCCGTTAGAAAAAATATAAAACATTCACAGTCACTTAGTTCATTATCATAATAGTATATTGTGCAACGAGTAATGCAATGGAGTATATTGCTTGCGAGTGCAAATATTGTGACACGAGGCGAAGCCGAGTGTTTGCAATAGCACGAGCAAGCAATTACGAATTGCATTCGAGTTTCACACTATACTTTGTGCACGACCTATACTTTAAATTTTACCTTAATCGTGGAAGTTCGTAAATTTGACAAAATAAATTGAAATTTGACAGATTTGACATTTGAGCCATTAAGAGGGACTGGCAGGAGATTTAAATAGTGACATGTGCATCACACATTAAGTTCAATTATTAAATATCACTATTATTACAAAACTATCACTGATTGTTTTAATTTCTTTGGATTCCTTTATCACCATAAAGTGTAATGTAAATCCATTGGACAAAATAAAGAATCGTACGCAAACAAGACAATTTGCTAAAAGTTATGGTAGGCTGTTTATTGTGCACTAGTGATACAATAATATTGTACACGGGTAAGGCAAAACCGTCCATTCCAATACTCTGAACTAGTAAGCAATAGTCTATATTGTAAATGGGTCGTGCACAAAGTGTACTACTAATACACGACCGCCTCTTATTTTTATTCAGAAATACTTTTGTTCAGACATAATGTTTTGATGCATTTTTTGCTATAAAGCAAGCACTGATAGAATTTTTGAAGTGAAAACTTCTATGGGCGCGTTGACGCATTGATTGTTGGGCACTGAACGAGACTGAGCCGTCACGCTCGGAATGAAACGCTAGTTCGGGTAAAGTCGGCTCGACGCTCGGCTTTGTATTATAATACTAACTAGCGGTATTTAATTTCAATTAAATGGAAATTTGGAATAAATACGCGAAATATTGTATTTTTATCTTCTGAAAAATTCTTGTCCGCGTGCAGATGCGATCCCGAGCCGCCCGGGTATAAGGCCGGCACGTTACCATTAGACCAACGCGGGTACTCGTATGAGAATTATAATATTTGTATATATACATGCGTACGTATGAATTTTTGAAGTGAAAACTTGATCAGACCGAGCGAAATGTACTAGAAAAATGTATACACAATAATAATAAATATATATTTTTTAAATATAATATAGAACGAAAATGGAAAATGAAAAATGTAAATGTAAATGAATATAGAATGAAAAAAAATGTATTTCGTATTATTAACCTCGGCTTGATGAAGTTTTCACTTCTGCCGTATGGTCTAAAGCACACCCATTTTTTTTTATCTTCATTATTTCTATTTATATTATTATGTATGTAGTTTTGTATTAACCGGAAACAATTTTAGGGACATCGGAAGAAGAGTTTATGTGTACTGTATGCAAAAGGATTTGTACCAATGTACATTCTTCTCTGACATGTAGGAGATGTCGTAGAGGCCCTCAACTTCCATGTAAATTCTGTCCTAAAATGTTCAGACAAAAACGCGATTGGCACCGACACATGGGATTAAAACACTGGAAGGAACATTATAATATTTGTTAATTTATATTCTAACTTGGTTGTCGAATGATTTGTTGTCAAGAAAATAAGAAAATATGGTGCTCATATTATTATCTTTATATTTATATTTTTTATACCTTTAAGTTAGTCTACGAATGTGGATCGTTCAAGTGGTTGGTGTATTATATAATGTATAATGTTCAGGGATACTTTAGCTGGTAATAATTGACATTTTCAAATTTAGAATACTTCAAAAGGATATTATGTACCTCATATACTTGTAGTTATGAAAATAAAATATTTTAAGTAAACCTTCCTATTATATTCCAAACTAGCAGTTAGTGAAGAACTCACTGTTTTCAGAAATACATAAAATTTTAGTACTAAATGACCAATTAGAAACAAATAGATCCTCGTTGCTAAATCTATTTTTGTAATTTACTTTGTATAACAGAACTTTAATTACTATTTCTACCTCCCATCTTCATAATATGTACTATGTTGGACATATAAACGATTTCGTACCTGTAATAATTTATGTATTACTGAAGAAGTCGGCGAAGCAATTGTCAAATTTATATCATAGATTTCTTGTCATTTAGTAATCAATACTGGAATGTATATTTATATATTGAAATATATTTGGCGCTATTTTATTACTTTGACTTTTCTTTTTCATTTTCATATTTCTTTTATAGCGATGCATTATAGTAAATTTAGCAAATCATAATAGTATATTAAAGAACAAACGGGTTAAGACACGTTTTATTGCACGAGCCCAAGTTTAGGACACGGCGAGTGCAGCGACGAGTGTCCTAATGGGCGAGTGCAATAATTTGTCTTATGACACGAGTTCTTTATGTTATTTTTTCTAATCTGCCACTTTTTATCATTTTTTAAATTAAAATAATAGGAATTTCAAAATATAGTAATTTTTGTGGTGGTTGGCAATATGTTACACACATGACATAAATTGAAAATTTGAATTATCTAAAATAATTAATCTAAAATGAGTACTAATACTTCATGTACATACACCACCTGAAATCAGAGAAATTGCTGAAAACGTTGTTAATAATTTACTTACCACTAAATCCCGCAGCAATTATGAGAAGCAGTACGTCAAGTTTGAAGAATGGTGTAAACAAGAAGAAGAAGAATGTTATATATCAGAGCACGGATTAATTGCTTATTTTCAATTACTACATACAAAATATAAACCATCTACGCTATGGACTACTTATTCTATGCTGAGGTCTTGTTTAACGATATATAAAAATGTACATATATCACAGTACAAGAAATTACAAGCTTTCCTCAGTCGTTTATCTCAAGTTTACCTACCTAAAAAATCTAAAATTTTAGAAGAAATAGACATTATTAAATTTATACAAGAAGCAGATAATAAAATATATTTGGCGATGAAAGTAAATACAATTTTCACAACTATCGCAGCTTTGCATATAATAGCATCAATTTGTAGGTAGTCTTGATAATAGGTTACAACGGAGCTTGTAGAAGAGAAGAACTGATCAATATGTATGTAGATGACATTGACTACAAGTCTGACACAATCACTATTTCTGTACCTAAAACAAAAAATAATATTCCAAGATTCTTCGTAATTACAGATACAATATGGATCGATCTAATTAAGAAATATTATAACTTACGGCCTATTAATACTAGTCATAAGCGATTTTTCTTGACCTATCGCAATGGTCAGTGTATTAATAGTCCAATGGATATTAATATTATAGGCAAAATTCCTAAAGAGATTGCAAGTTCTTTGAAATTGCCAAATCCAGAATTGTTTACAGGGCACTGTTTTAGAAGATCTAGTGTAACATATTTGGCAAATCATGGTGGTGATTTGTTGACCTTAAAAAATCATGGGGGTTGGAAGTCCTCAGCTGTAGCCGATGGTTATACTGAATCCTCCTTAAACAAAAAGATTAAAATATCTCATATGCTTAGCTCTCAAAATAATACAAACATTTCAGGATATTCAAACGAAACCACCACAGTAGACAGCAATAATAGTTTTCATCAAAATATTGTATCAGCAAGTACGAGTGGTTTGCCTGGTGTTACTATAAATGCCCAAGATACATCTCATGTATCTATTAGCGTATACACTAACTGCACAATTCAAAAACATAATTAAAAATAAAATATTTGTTGAACAATGGATCGTTGCAACTTCATTTTATTTACTTATTTTGCCGATAGTGCTGTATTTCTAAAACTTGAAAAATGTTCGATGAACATCGTCCGCACAGATTATTATAGTTATAAAATATTTTACTTCGTTTCATTTTCAGAGATATTTTGCATATTGTACATTGAAAATATAGCTACCATTTTGACTTTTTGATATTATGCTTGCAAATTATATGTAGCCACCCTCGAAAAACTAAATTGAACTAGATAATCTATAAACGTACAGTGTGCGTTTATAAGCTGCAAACGCATCGTTTTCGATGCGTTTATAGCGTTGTTATGACACCAGATTAGAAAAATTAATTTTATTTGAATCGAATTAATTCGTTTCTATATTAGATCTGTTTTTCCTACAAATATGTATGTTTTGATCAATGATTCCCGCTGTATATATCATAAAAGTGTAGTGCTAAGAACCTTATTATAGTTCATTCGCGTTAGCAGACGAGGTGGGCCGTAATTAACGTAACGCGACGACCATGTGGCGAAGTTTCACTTATTTTTGTATTTGTCACACCCGTACAGAAGTTAACGGTAGTAAAGGCCTATTGTTATCGCGTTCTGCTTCAAAATACGCGATTAGCGAAACAATGAAATCTTTTGATTGTTTACCCAAAGGTTTTGGCATAATTTAGTTGTGAAAACAACTGATTCAACATCATATCCCATACAGTGCATCTCCAACATAATATGTACACTAAGTCATAAGAAACCGTAAAAATCCTAATGTTATTTTTGTAATTCAATACTCCTAGGTGCGAAATTACTAGAACATCTCCACCTCTTCAGTTATCGTGAATGAATTATATACAGTCACTCCAGTGGCCCACGCGCGCCCCTTCTTCAGACGCTCAAACTCTAAGCGATACATACAATCATATGAAGCATATTATACTGGGCCACAGCTGTGGGTTTGACTTTTACTTTCTTATACGTAGTATAAGGAAGTATTGTGATGATGAAAATTTTGACCTCGAGATGTCCACGTTTTGAAGTCCCCTGATACCAAAAAAGTGGTTTTTAAAAAATGTCTGTGTGTCTGTGTGTGTGTGTGTGACCACGATAGCGGCCAAACCGCTCTAGATATCAATTCCAAATTTTGTATTTACATGTATAATCTCCCTCTTGAGATCTGATTAGTTTTTCAGTAAAATCGGTAGACCGGAAGTAGCAGTTTACTTCAGCGAAAAAATCGAATTTTGACAATATTTCATCAACTACTAAGTTTAAACAAATTTATAAAGAATTCATATATACTTAAAATTAAAATTGAAAATAATTTTATTTAAAAAGTTTTTCGAAATTCCTACCGGAAGTAGGTCTTTTGCTCTTATCGAAAATCAGTTTTTTGCGAATATTTCGCAAGTCATGCTTTTTAGACAAGTACGTTACGGGTATAAAAGTATTTAAAATATAATTTTCAATATCTTTTGTATAAAAGAAATTTCAAAATTCGGACCGGAAGTAGCACTTTTACTCTTAGCGAATAGCACTTTTTTGATAATATCTTGCAAAGTATGCATTCTATAGAGATTTATTAAGAGAATAGATGTACTTAGAATAGGATTTTGAATAATTTTTGTATAAAAAAATTCTTAAAATTCTATAATTTGAAACCCTCATACGTATAAGAAAGTCGTGTGGTGGCCACATCTCATTTTTTATGTATGTATTATTTAGGACAAGAATTGCAACCTATTTAATAGATACCCGATTCTATCTATGGGCCCGTGTTAACTATTTTGATTTTCAGGCAATTTGGTAAAGTATATAACTTATGGAAAGTGCTGGTTTACATTGTATATTTGAAATAATTTAGTTACACCATTATGCCAACTTTTGTGAAACTATATTCTGCAGTACTTTTAGCGTCATTGGAAGTGTTTTGTGTTAGAGTGACCTTTCAACCTCTTCTTTTCAAGTTTATTTTTAATTTTCAAAACTATTATTAATTATTGAAACCATTTAATCCTGCGATTTTAAATATGTAGTCCAATTTCGTATATTTAGGCCAGACCACCAAATTGATACGCATCATAATAAACAAAAACACTAAAGCACAATAAACTAAATACTTATTTCGACAACTATGTTGTCATCTTTATCAACACTGCTTAAAAACCGCATTGTCTATGCAGTGTAGTGTATAGATAGGCTTGCCAGATTTCTGAAATGTTCAACCGGGACACTGGAATGCCCCCCAGCGTCGTGGGTATTCAATGGTACACACCCTTGGCGGTTTTTTAGAGTGTTTTAGAGGGTAGTTTATTCTTAATGCTATGAGGCAAATAATAAATGACAAGCATATAAACTTAAATATTTTATTTCTTACATGTTAATATTTATTTACTTATTTACTTAATGTTTTGGTTTAAATCTTGTAAAAATATTCACAAGCTAATCCGATATTAATTTTACATGTCATCAAGCCTTTAACCGTAGATTCCTTCATCAAACCCCTATCATCAGTCTATGCGATGTGCATCAAAGACTATTGTCTTTGATGAACAAATGCATGGTGCTGATGTCCCAGGTATGCAGAAGGCATACTCAACCATCTTGACCAGATTGGGGGCTGCTATGTGATTCTTCTTGAAGTGACCAAACAGCCTGAGCCATTTTTCGTCACTTGAAATAATCACATCTCTGGTAATATCTTCTTGCTTCCACTGTTCCCAATTTGACTGCAAATACTCCCTAGCAAGCACAACTTCGTCAAATAGCTGATCATTGTTTATTTTTATATTGGATACATCAAGAAGACTGCTATTAATAATTTCAGCTGAAAAACTCGGCGTTTTCCCAATCAACAGCATTTGTTTTGGTCAGATTGACCCATGAAAACTGTTCAGCGTTTCCAAAACCATCCTCCCAGAAGTCCAAGCATGCAATGCATCTTTCATAAATGCCATCAAATTCTTCTTTCACACTGGTACGGACTTGCTCATCTAGATTCCTATAGAAGTTCTTTGCGCCCATAACGATAAAGTTTGAAGCCTTTCTTTCTGGCTCGTTTCTTTTGAGAGCTTTATGAGCTTCACCAACCTCAAAAGCTGTAGTGGTATATTTTTCCATTACCAGGATGGTCTTGTTAAACAGTGCAAGCTATCCGTGGACAAACCACAAGTAGAGCTCGCCCGTTAAATCAGTAAACAAGTTTTTTTTTGTTGATGGGCACCTTTCTTGGACTAAAAAAAACGCTTTCAGACATTTAAGAATCTGTAAAATTCTAATAATCCTTTACAGTTAATTATTTTTATACTTTTTTGGTCATCTATAAAATCGAATTTTAATTTTTACCGGGACGTGAAGTAAACCGGCCGAGACACCGGGTTTTGTCTGAAAACCGGGACTGTCCCGGTCAAACCGGGACGTCTGGCAAGCCTATGTATAGAGAACAACACTGGCTACAGACTCCAAGTCTAGTTTCTTACGCCTCATAATGTTTTATATTTAGTTGAGTTATGGTTATATATTTTGATTTTGAAGCATTGTTATATTATGTTTTTTTTTATGTATTTGTTATTATTAGTTGTTCTTGTTTGTGTATATAATGTAGAGGATATTGAAAAGCATTTGTTCACAGACATTAAATTGGGGTTATTCAGCCTATACACGTATAAGAGACAAAAATATAAAGATTACCAATAAAAAGGGTAACCATATCTGTTGTTTTAATTATTTCCTGGCAATGAACAAGAATTAATAAACGAAAATCTTTACTATAATACTATTATTCATAATATCTACTAATACCAGTAAAGCGATATATAAAACAAAAGTAAACATATTCCAGTGGCGGCTGGTGAGTACGTTTTGGTGGGGCACGTACATAGACAAGACTGTTTCGTTTATTATCGGTGATATACTCCCAGATGCTGAGCATATCACCGATAATAAGCGAATCTTAAACTCATTTTATACTCCCATTTTTAAAATTCCATTTATCGTATATGTTTCCATGACGTTAAGTGAGATTTTAAATACACCTTGATATTCTGGAACTTAGTAACGGGCTCTTTAGTCACAGGCTATAATTTGTTCTAGGTTTTATTGCAAAACTCAATTAAAACTCAAGTTGGTTGACATTTGTCTTCAATCTGTCAAAATAACTCGACGTGGCCCAACAATAGGCAAGTAATTTTGTATTGTTTGATTATTTGCTGTCGCTGAAAAAGTGTAGTATAAAACTCGTTATATAAACTCCTTAGTCACTCGTTTTACTAAACAATCGCTCCGCTACGTTTCGCTCGTGATTAATAAAACTATATACTATTTTGTAATTAATTACTTTGTTAGTAGAATAATTGCAAATTGTATTATAAGAATAACATGAAACGTGTTTCTTAAGCCAAAGTTCCATTAAGATTAGTGCTGCTAGTCTTTTGATTAATACACTTTTATTATTTTCCTTCATGCGTTTTTAAACATATGATTTGGAAAGAAATTTTATTTCAATTAGACCTTCCTAAACAATGCTGTTATTCTTATTCTTCATATGCCATTCTATATAATATTATGTCTGTGGTTATTTATCAGAAATCTAGTTTTTTTTTCAATATCGATAATGACGACTCCTACGTCACAAATAATATTCTCAACGGCTGCACCTGAACATAACTTATATATTTGTACCAACATCTGTTTTATTTAAGGTTTACACAATTGGCGCATGCGCATTTTGAAGCGAAGGCGTTCATGAGAAAGGGACGGACAAACATACTCTCATATAGTTGGTTAGTGCTTTCTCTTTAAAGCGTGATGCAAACTTATTATACAACAAAATTTGTTTGTCGTATTCAAGTACGTTGGAATCTGTCAGTTATAAGGAAATATTTGAAAGCGATTCATACGAATCAAACAAGATACATTTAAGCACATGTTGTTCAAAGTGTTAAATATTAAATTTATTTGCCACTAATTATTAACATCAGATGAATATCTATATATACTTTAGATTTACAAACATTTTGTTTAATGTTTGTGTAATATGTATTCAAAAAAATTGTTTTATATAATTACTGTACATCTAGCCTAAGTTAAGTAGGTATCTTAATTATAAACAGTATGTCAAGGAAATATTCAAGTAGAAGAATAAGATACTTGAAGAATGTGCTGATCTATACCGATAGGTCCAGCCCGCGACGGGCCATACATAGGCAACAATATACGTATGGAACGTAATGCTATGTGGCAACGTGTGTACGATACCACTCCGCGTGCTCCTATTTTGAGTGACTGTCTTAAAATTTGAATTTATTTTGCAGAATTATTGATTTTTTTACTTTTATCTTTTAGAAAACTTTATTGTTTTTTTATTACTTAAAATTACTTTTTCGTAGCAGCTAAGAATACAATAATAATAATAAATTGGACCTTATTATGTCTGAAACAAATGGGCAAATTACGTATACAGAAGGAATATGCAAACGACTATATCCTTGCGCGGTTTAAGTCTTACTAAATTCTTAACTGCAATGTGCTGCAATTGAAGCTGCTGTGGGTAGAGGGGTTTCGGTGGGGGTTTCGGTGTTGCCACTCATTGCTGACTATGGCCCGTTCCGAGCTGGACCTATCGGTATTTGTATAGACTGACAAAATTTGCTCCTGAATTGTATTTGCTCGGAATGATCTTAGTTATCGCTCTCTGGAAAATACGCGCATTATATTTGTGTGTGCTTCTGCCTGTGTTTTTCTGTATTTTTGTAGCAATTGTTTTATTTTTATATGCATATTGTAATTAGTTTTCAAATAAAGTATGCATTCCTGTGCTGTTTCCATTCTAGCCTTATTTAGAACAGAGCAGATTCTAATAATTCTTCTTTTAGGAACCATGCACCAGTGTCATAATTGCAATAAGTCATACAAGTACCACAGATCCTTGTACCGACATTTGACCATTGAATGTGGAAAAGAAAAGAAGGTTATATGCGACGTTTGTTTCAAATCTTTCCATCACAGATCAAGTTTCAAAAGTCACATGCAAAGAATACATAAGATGATAGTCTAGAAGATTGCTACCTCTAATCCATGATTGTGTTAGTTTTATATGCAGTGAGTAGTCGTTTTGCTACGAAGATACTTGCCTGAACATATAGGCCAAGAAAGATTTTAATAATTATGCACACTGTCATTACAGTTTCGCCTAGTTAAGCTAATCACTAGCAATTAAAGATACTGAAAATCAATATAAGTTTCATTAACCTCGTGAAATTAGAATAGAGAAGGAAATATAGTTTTAGTTTCTTTTGGACATCTATAGTGAGATTTAATTTTTAGAATACATAATTTTTCGTCGTGAGACAGCTGGGTAGCTGTTTACCACACACTAAAGTGCTTTGTCAGGTCAATGGAATAGAATATATACCCTAATTTTCTCCTTAGCATATTTAAGAGGAACTGTAATGACAATCGTATTCAAAAGGTAGTTAATTCTCAATAAATATGTAAAACCAATTACAAATGGCAGTAGCCGTGTTTTTTATCACGTATTCAATTGAATTTGCTTATACTTCTTGTTTTATTTTCTAAATTTTTGAAAATATAAGATTCTGATTGCAATATATCGCAGGCAACATTTGGAAATGAAAAAAAGCGCCCATTTGTGTTATTTGGTGAATCTCATCTCATAACCCGCAATAGTTGTCATTTTGTGACATTTATTATATCACACGTTGCTGAGAGGACCATATCTCTTCCTTAGAAGGAATGTAAAGTACACTATACGACGCTAAATTCCATCAACTTGCATTGGGGCCTGCTATTGTAAAACTGACTTCATTTAACAAAATTGTTAGTTGCTGTGAAATAGCATTTGGAGTATGGTTGTTAAATTATTTTTTGTAATTTCACAGCCATCGATGTGAATTAAATAGAATTTACGGAAATATCGCTGTATATTTCTTGAATTTATTAGGTGGTGATCCTTCTATTTCATTAATCTATTACTCTTTTTTTTTATTATGAATTAATCATTATTGCAGAATTCGTTCAATTTTCTCCAAAAACAAATTGGTGTCTACTTTTCGTATGAATATTAAATTCCCATTTCATCATGCTAACACAAATATATTATATAAATGTCAAATGTATCAGTTAGCATGTTTATACGAATATACATACCGATCGCAGATGCGATGTTGCCATACTTTGGTAGTCACTTAGCTACTTTCTGTAGAACACTTCGTTATTCGCGTCATTTTATTACATTTATAAGAAGCGTATGGAATCAAACGGCCTGAAATTTAGCATAAGGTTTCACCATTGTCTTTCAGTTTCAAATGATGTTCGCTAATTTTAAATCTTGTTATAGTTCATCCTTAAATAATTGACCATTCTTATTACTCATCTGCAATATATGAAAACTGTTGTAGAATATTTCAGTTGCCGAATCGATCGACAAAAGTTGCGTTGCCGTACTAAGAACGGAGCTATCATTCATATTTTCTTATTTTTTCTTATTAAGCATTTGTCTCTTAGATTTTAACTACCTTCTGTATACGAAGGAAAAGTGTTATGTCGTTTAATAACCACCCCTTATTAATCAAAGTATAAAACAGCACTGATGGTACTCTGATGATAGAGGAAATCATCAAACAAGATATCTGTGTGGTACTTAATAATTGTAGTCGAAAGTATCGTCATTTCCTGGGCATCATCCTTAATAGACTCTGACATATGGTTTACACCCAAATTCACCAGACTTTACGATGCTATGTAGAAACATCTTTTTGTCTTCTTAATGTGCTTGTACCTGCTCAGATGTTTCAAGGCATACAGTTTTTTGTTCTTCACCCAAATGCATTCAAATCCTTTCGTAAGGGTCAATGCTTAAAATACATTGCATAAATTACGAAAGATTATATATTCTAGGTTATGTTGCGGCAAAATCTTTCTAAGACTAGCGGGTAGGTATACCTAGTCAACTGTAGTAAATTTTAACACTAAATAGAGATTGTATTACATTTTTAATACATAAGTTGGAGTATATATTAAATTGTAAAAGAAAATAAACCTGGCATATACAAGAAAATATATTTCAAATTTATGTGTTAATTTATGATTTTTTTATGTTAACATTGATACGCCTACTGTACTAGAAAAATATTTTTGCTGTTATTTTTCAACACCAAGAACGAATGTTTTGTTAAGATCTTCGTCTTTATGAAATGATTTTAGTAATATTTGCTGGAGTTTATTAGATATTTATATATATTATTGTTATAATTATTATTAAAGTTTACGACTAAAATATGACATATTGTGTGGTGGCAATAATTGTGCCAGTTTTTCTTACAAAACATAAAAATATTTATATTCACTAATAAGCGGATGAATTATTGAAAAATATATTCTTCACAATCAACACTGATATTGTTAATTAGCGAAATTAAATTATAAAAATTCGAACTTATGTCGCTAAGATTTGCCGTACCCTTTGAGCTAAACAACTGCTCTACAGCTGAGACACAAGTACGAATCATTTTTAATAGTAATCATAATAACAATAATATATCTTTATTGCAGTAGAAAATTTAATATCTAATTTATTCTGGCAAATAGGTACTATTTAAAATAATTGGAAATTCCATAAATCTTATACACTCTGAAAACGACAAGGATATTGAGGAACAGCAAAAGATTATTTTCTAATAAAGTACGCTCATCACTCATCAATATTCTCATGTAATAAATATATGCCAGCCATATTTTTTTACACACCTGTTTAATACATTTTCAGCTTATGTATTAAAAAAAAATTGAATATATATTGTCTTTATTTAGTGTTAAAATTTATTATAGTTAAGCAGACGTACTTCAGACAGAAATCACAGAGACGAGTTTCTTAGAAACATAAATGCCGGGCAATAAATATCAATAAGGGTAATACATGGGTTAAATTTAGTTTTAAAGGGAGGGATAGGTTATTACCTGCGAAAATCAGACTGCAGATACAATTCATTATTTAGTGTGGATAATAGAACTGTTTCATAGTGTATTAAATATGTGTGAGTGTTCTCAGAGCTTTTCGTCGTCTTAAAATAACGGAGTATTGTGTGCCGCAAACAATAAAACTTAAAATGACATTGGCCAGTTAAGGGACTGTAAGCGCAGTGGTAGAGAATGAATAACAGCAATGGAAGATAAATATATTAAAATCATATCATTACGAATCTCTGAAAGTACAGTACCGAATTTAGTGAATTTACAACAAGCCGTAATTGACGAATAACAGTAGTGGAAAAAATTTATATTAATCGGTTGCACAGAAAAATGAACTGCAATGAGAAAAATATCATAGAAAGTGAACCATCGATTGATGTGGTCAGACAAATAGAAATGTTAACTGTTTCCGAGCAAATAGCGAGTATTCGACGCCGACCTGAAGACCGAATGGTAAAGCAATGCGGTGGTAATATTCTTTTGGAGTGGAAAAGTAGGTGTACTGAAAATAGACGATATATTGACGAAAGACTAAATTAAGAAATATTAGAAGCAGCATGCTAGAAAGCACTCAAGAGTTAATCAGCGGGGAGTTTATTTACCAACAGGACAGCTGTTAAAACATATTTGGATTAGAAAACAGACATAAATGTCTTATCAGTTATGCAGTTCTAGACTTTAATCCAATAAAATTCACCAATCGAATCGGTAAGTAAGGACATTTGTACCAAGTAATAAAGAAACCCTCTGATGAGCACTATAGAGGATACTCAGAAAACCATTACTTCATATTATTTACAAAAGCTAATTCAAAGACTAGGTCGTATTTGTAGGCCATGATTTCAAGTAATTGTTAAGTATGCAGGTATTCTAAGAAATGTGAATTGTATACATTATTAAATAGAACACTTTGCTATAATAACACTTGGCGTCTATTTAGCTTTAGGAACACTCCTCAGTATTCATTTATGGTTCTATATCGATTAGGTTTTTTTTTTGCAAACTTCTTGTAGGACTATCACAATATTGTAGTAGTGCATGTTAACCAAAAAAGTGTATGTTTAGTAACTTACTAGATCTGACTGAAAGAATTAATGAAAAGATATCAGGGATTTCGCCAGACATCAGAGCAAGGGTTATAAAAGAATTTACTGACAATCTTACTCTTAAGAAGTAGGTGGCATCCATTTAAAAATGTTATGTTTTTTGTATGACTAGTTTATTTTTTTTTCTTACCAATTAATAATTAAAAATACTTTTTACTTACGTTTGATGAAATCGGCTTATCAAGAAGCCCCTTAAGATGTCGAAAAGTACGGGCTGTTCTATTTAAAAAAGTTTAGCTGTAGTACGTCAGACTTTTTAGAATATCCTATATATATAACAATGACTTCAAAAATGGCTTTTCGCTATTTTTTGTTATATTTCAATATCTTTGTTAACTTTACGTGTATGTACATAGTACCTACATTGTAAACAAATCGTTATTCTATTTATGCTTTCGAGCATTTGCAATTAATAAACTAATGAGCGGTAGTTAATGTTCAATATCATCAATGCTTTGAATCGACCTTTTTTTGGACTGGTTCTGACTTATTTATATCCTGATGAAGCTTTGAATATTAAGTCGAAGTATTGGTGGTGAAATAAATTAGTTTTTTTCAAAAAGTTATCTTGATAGTAAATCTGTCAATTTTAAATTATCTGGTACACGTTTGAGTAGTATCCATTTATGTAACTAATAGACGTATTTATTTTACTTTCTTATACGTAGTATAAGGAAGTATTGTGATGATGAAAATATTCGACCTCGAGATTTTTGCAGATGTCCACGTTTTGATGTCCCCTAATACCGAAAAAGTGGTTTTTAAAAAATGTCTGTGTCTGTCTGTGTGTGTGTGACCACGACAGCGGTGAAACCGCTATAGCTATCTGTTCCAAATTTTGCATTTAGTAGTATAATCTCCCTCTTGAGAACTGATTAGATTTTCAGTAAAATCGGCACACCGGAAGTAGTAGTTTACTTCAGTGAAAAAATAGAATTTTGGCAATATTTCGTCAACTACTAAGTTTAGACTAATTTATAAGGAATCCATAAGTATTTAGAACTTAATTTCCAATATCTTTTGTATAAAAAAGATTTCAAAATTCGGACCGGAAGTATCACTTTTACTCTTACCGAATAACGATTTTTTGCAAATATGTCGTAAATTATGCATTCTATATATATTTATGAAGAGTACAAAAGTATTTACAGTTAGATTTGGAATATTTTTTGTATAAATGAAATTTCAAAATTCGGACCGGAAGTAACACTTTCATACGTATAAGAAAGTCGTGTGGTGGCCACACCTCATTTTCTTTATAGTCAGTCAAATTGATTTTTTATGTAATAAGTATATTAGTTTGTTATTCATTACATCTTTCGAATATATATTGTTATTAGTGACTGGTATTACGTCTCCCTCTTGTAAGAGGGGCAATAAATTGCTAGTTTTATTAAATGAAATCGTTGCAAAACGAAACATCACTGCACATAATTTATAAGAAAATATGTGAAAATAAGTCTTATTTATTTACTAAACTATATGTTGTGAATATACTTACCTTGTAAAAATAAAGTATAATATATATGAATTAACTACTATCACTACAATTATTTCTTTATTTTATTGATTTAATATCTGTTACTCACAAATAAATTGGCAAAAATGTATTTCTGAAAATAATTGTAAAATTCCCCATTATCTGATATTGTATTAGTTACATTTTTGATTATCTCTTTACAAAATATGATTGAATTCACAGTCCTTTCCAACGGCTTAAAATGTTAGGTAGTTATAGGCATGAAGGAATAACTCGACTTGGGTTGTTCAAAATCAGGTTAAAATTTGGGGAAATAATAGTCGGTAAGTGCGTAGCGCTAGTCAGTTTACCACACTAGTGTACCGAAAAATTCAAGTCTATGCGCATCTAGGTTTGGTACTGCGACCTATTATTCTAAATTTGTTAGACTAAATTTATTGTGGTTGGGTGATATTTTCTAATTTGTACTTTCTTTCAGATTTTCCAGCAACAGTATCCACCATTTTTGATCACCATGTTGCTATATGTTTTCCGATTGATTTTTTTTTTACTTGATGAATCGCAGTGAACGATAATAATTATACAAATTTAAGTTGATTAAAAAATATTGGGTTAATTTTAAGAAACAGCTTTAATTTTAGATCAATTGAAATTTTCTATAAATAATACGATGTCTGTAGATTTAAATGTCAATAGATTTAAAGCCATAACTATCATTTATGTGACGGGTGCATTAAGAATTAAGGTACTAGGCTTACACTCTAAAAATCTCTAAATTCTGTCAAGGAAGAGATGTAAATAATTGTTACACAAAGTTAGGCAATCGATTTAATTTAAGTTAATTAAAGCGTCATTTTAATATAAAAATATATGGGGTAATATCATGAAAAAAAGGTAGTAAAATTATATGTATCTTTCTTTTGTATAATATATCTACTTTTATTATTAGAGTTAGAGTAAACTATTAGGTAGGGTACTAGATTATTCTCTTGTAACTATTTGGTTCGTCTGGTAAATAGAATTAGTCAAATGCTTCGAATTTTGAGACAAGAAATCTTCTAATTGCGTTTTGTTTTCAGGTTATTACCTTTTTAAATCGTCGATGAGAAAATACGAATGTGTAACTTGCAACAAATTTTATAAAACACCGAAAACACTGAACCAACATTTGAGAGTGGAATGCGGCAAGGAGAAGAAATTCCATTGCTTCTATTGTCCGCATCGTTGTTATTATAAGCGCGATCTTATGCTACATATGAACACTAAGCACTTGAAAAATGTGACGTAATAGTAGCATGCAGCTATTAAAAATAAACGATTTATTCTCATGGTTATAATTGTTTTATTTTGACCCGTATGGTAACCACCGAAGCCTGAATTATTATTATTATTTTCCAGTAACTGGTATTGAATACGTTTATGTAAATTATTGGGAAGAAGATGCTTATTTTATTTATTTATTGAGTAAATTTGTTAGGGATACTAATAGTTTTAATAAATCCATAAATTTTATAGTTTTTAAAAATAAAGTTCTTTCATCCTAATTATAATTTAGGATAATTATTAAAATTGTATTGGAAGAATTAACAAATAGTATAAATTTAGAAATAGACACATTGAGATTCTAATTAAAATTTCATGATGAATTTAAGGCTATAGAAACAGTTTAATTTCTTATACATTGTTTTTCAAATACAATAGGGCAATAAATATTATAACAATTGTAGCCCGAGAAGCGTTTTTATAAATAAAGTAATAATCCATCAACCGGCAATGTACCTTAGCGAGTGATGGGAGTGCGCTCCCAACGAATTTAAATCAAACATTGACGTTTAGGGCAGCTGGCGTATGCTACCCCCACCCTACCTGCCTAAAAGCATATCTTATATGCCGGTTGCTGTACAGCTTTGCTTTATTTTGAAACAGTAAAGCGGTTATACTATGCCAACTTAATTTAAATAAATATTGTTTAAGGTTGTGACAGATAGTAAGCCTTTAATTTCTAGGGAACGAGCATTATAAATTAATAAACTACAATTACTGGCGATTATTTATAGAAGAATGATTAGGTTTGTATTGTCTTGTTGTTGCTGTTTTTATTTAAAAGGGCTAAGAATTTACTTTTGTCTCTAAAAATGTACAAAGCCTAAAGAAATATTTCGAAACCAAAGCTAGGACCTTATGCAACCTGAATTCTATAGATTTACCATATTTTAAATTGAAAATAAGTGTTACTTTTTGTTTTTGCAGTACGAGGACTCGCTGAATTTCATTTGCTTACCCCCAAACAATTACATTATACGATATTATGCTATATACATTTTCTATTTGCATAATGTATGTTTAATAGTGATGTCACAAACTAATTTGTTTTAAGTTTAACACGATTGTAAAGTAAACAAGTTCAAGGTGTATATTTGAAATCACCACACATTAGTCACGTAAGAAAAAATAATTGATTACTACCCTTGATTACTGGCTTTCATTTATTTCTATATAAATGTAACACCGAATTAATAATGTATCAATTTTAATATTCCTTAATTTTATAAACTATACAGGGTGTTCCTAAATATCATGTACATAAGGAAGGGGGTAACTATTTGGTATATTTTGTGCCTAAAATTTCATATAAACATAGGTCTGCAAACGCTTCGTTACCAATATGCAGGGTGTTGAAATTTCAAGAATTTTTCACTTTTTACTGTATAGCTCCTGCAGTTTTTGAGATATTTTGTTCAAATTTGGAAGGTAGGTTACGCTATAAGGCCTGCATTATTAGCCATGCCAAATGATTATATAAATCTACAGGGTAATAATTTTTTCGGGGTCATGCCCTCTTTTCTCACCCTGAACTTTTTTGCGATGCGCCACTGCTAGATTCTAAAATACGCAATAAATTTTCTGTCTTGTTTAGAAACTTTTTGATCTCTTGTATTTTTTCTTATCTCTGACCGTTATCGAGAAAAAAAATAGAAAACAATTTTCTGTAATTCGCCAGAGAAAATTAAATTTTTTATAATGGTCTAGTAGGCTCTGGCTTTATTCAGATAATCACTTGAGTTTATTAATTTTAAGAGTTAAGGTGCTACTACCTGTTAAAAAATAGGATGACCCGGTTTTCGTAGCATTGTTTTATTACAATACAAAGTAACATAACTAATAACAATAAAAACCCTAAGTAATGACAATGAAACTATGCTACAACAATTGTTGAAAGTGTCCTCCTTCAACCCTTATACAGGCGTCCGCTCTTCTTCTCATTGATGCTAGCACTCTCTCAAATACTCCTGGAGTATTTCTTATCGTTTCAAATCCATCGATTATTCGATTTCGTAAGTCATCAACAGTATTCACAGGTGTTGTATACACTAGAGATTTGAGATGTCCCCACAAAAAAAAATCTAGACTATTTAAGTCAGGGGACCTAGGGGGCCATGGCTGAGGTCCACCTCGTCCTATCCACCTATTCTCATATACTTCATTTAAATACTCCCGAGCCAAAATAGAAAAGTGTGATGGGGCGCCATCGTGCATATACCACATTTGATTTCTAAGTAAAAGGGGCAAGTCTTCAAGTAATAAAGGCAATTCATTCTGCAAAAACAGCCTGTATGACTGACCAGTAAGTCGACCAGGCAAAAAACAAGGACCAATCAAATTATCTCCAATTATACCACCCCATACATTTAATGAGAACTGTTCTTGAAAATGCTTTTCTACAATTTCATGTGGATTTTCATCTGCCACGTGTGGTTGTTGTGGAAATTCATAATTGAAGTCCTTGAAAAATTCGCTTCATCGGTAAAAAGGATTTTACAATCAAAAATGCGGTCTACTGCTAGCTTATTAAGGTACCATTGGCAGAAATCAAACCTTAAAGGGAAGTCTCGGGGAAGAAGAGCCTGCACTCTCTGAATGTGGTAAGGGTATAGCAGGGAAACACGTAGAATACGCCAAACCACTTGATGACTAATATTTAAATGTTCACTGATTTTTCTGGTGCTGGTGCGAGGATGTCTGTCTATTTCATTCAGAACAGCCTCTTCGATCTGTGGTGTTCTAACAGTACGTGGTTTACCTGCATCATTAGTATTCTTTTTAAAAGTTCCAGTTTCTCCAAGACGCCTATGAATATTTGAAAATATTCGATGATCGGGTATCATTCTATTGGGATAGCGCTCCATGTACAGACGCGTGGCTTCTCTTGCATTTCCATTCGCAAGGCCGTAGATAAAATGCATGTCAGCCATTTCAGAATTCGTGAAATTTGGCATATTTACAAAATTATAACGAGTATTTAAAACACTTTTACACCTTACAGTTTGCAATTTAAAATTTTACTTATATATATACAGACACAAGTTACGATTTCTAATGTCAATTGTCAAATTAATAAACTCAAGTGATTATCTGAATAAAGCCAGAGCCTGCTAGACCATTTTAAAAAATTTAATTTTGTCTGGCGAATTACAGAAAATTGTTTTCTATTTTTTTTCTCGATAACGGTCAGAGATAAGAAAAAAATATAAGAGATCAAAAAGTTTCTAAACAAGACAGAAAATTTATTGCGTATTTTAGAATCTAGCAGTGGCGCATCGCAAAAATGTTCAGGGTGAGAAAAGAGGGCACGACCCCAAAAAATTATTACCCTGTAGATTTACATAATCATTTGGCATGGCTAATGATGCAGGCCTTATATCGTAACCTACCTTCCAAACTTGAACAAAATATCTCAAAAACTGCAGGAGCTATACAGTAAAAAGTGAAAAATTCTTGAAATTTCAACACCCTGCATATTGGTAACGAAGCGTTTGCAGACCTATGTTTATATGAAATTTTAGGCACAAAATAAACCAAATAGTTACCCCCTTCCTTATGTACATGATATTTAGGAACAGCCTGTATAAGTATTTCCTTCTGCAAGCAATCCATTTCAATAAACTTCATCTTTATTCGTCCATAGATTGTTTATAAAATATCCTATTCTCACTATGTTATGTATCATTTATATATTCGTTTAACAAGAGATTTATTATGAAATAGACAGGTCCATTAAAATCCCGTTTAGCTTCAGCTAGTTTTACAATATGGGTAAAAAAAATTGCCTCATAGATATCTAATGTTTTACAACATTTTAATATATTGTTTGTGCTATTTCTATCGTTTGTTAGATTTTGAAAAACCGACGTTTCGGCAGACATTCTTGTGGCTTCTTCAGGCTAGCCCGGTGAAGGGCTACCCTTGCCAAAAAAGGAGATTAAATATGTGGTATATTAAAATGACTTTTTCAAAAGCACTTATGACATTTCAGAATGTCAATGGCACGAATTATGATTGATCTCAATCTGTCCAAGGAGAAACTGAAAAAGCTCATATGACACAACACGATTGAGAAACAGACCACCAAATCGAGTGAAATAACGCTGCAATTCTGACGAAAGAAGAACATGGAATCAGATGGAAGATAAAAGACGAAACATATATGGCCGCAGTAACTGATCCCATAAGTACAACAAGCTTGGAGGTCAAAGGGGCCTGGATTTCAGTTATTTGTGAAAGCGTATATCTGATACTACAATCACAGTACAGATTGAGATCAAGTATGACCTAATTTGTCACATTGAAATTTTTTTGTCTTAATTGTTTTTAAAAGTCAGTTCAGTATATCACAAGTTTAATCTCTTTTTTTGGTTAGGAACAGCCTTTCACATTAATATTAATGAGTTCTTTAAACAAACCACACTCAGTACTCAGTAGAAGGAGAAATGTAGCAGATTCCATTTGTTCCCAACCCAACTTCTACGAAAAATCTTTAATAATTTCAAATGAATGTAGGAGTTAAGTGGCGCATATAAAGTTTTTAATTGTAGAAGAGGAGCTCGAACACAAGAGACAACAAGTTTGACAATCAATATAATGATGCTCTAGTATGTTTACAGCATTGCCAAGATGAAGAAGTAATCAAAATTGTTGATAATAAAAGAAGACACAAAAAGAATAATACTTACAGTGCTAAATTAACAATTCCCTTTAACACATCTGAACTGTTTAATGTGGAAGTTAATAAAGTGTATAAAATGCAAGATCGAAATATTATGGGGCATGATTGCCAATCGATGGGTGAAAGGTTTTAACTTAAACACATAACTCTCTTTTATATTTTCCTATCTGTCATATTGAAATTCAACGTTTCTCCAAGGAGATACAAATAAATTTTAACTGTTTCTGAAGATAAATTATTTGAATTTGAAATTTTTGTAAAAGTGCACTACATTTAATATGAATGTGTCAAGACATCAACATATACAGATATAGATACTATTACTTTATTTTTGGAATGGTAGTAATAGTGCCTTGGAAATCCCCTGTGCTTATTACACAATTCTTATCCAATTAGAAACACGAGGTTACATCCCACATTTATTAATAACCTGATCCCAAAAACTTCCATACATGACGTTACTTTCTCACAACTCTTTCACTAGAAGGAATAAACATGTAGAGCATTAGGGCTAACCGGTCCTTCCTTCTGTTAGATATCTGAGGTGCAGGGCTATATATTAACACGTCTGTATAATTAAAAAAAATACAAATTCGTCTTTAATTGATGGTAATTGGTTTACGACTGTCGCATATTTGGACTTTTGTCTAATACCAATATCGATATTCTACGTGATAGTTGTGGTCGTCATGTACGGAAATGTGCAAACAATGGTTGCAACCCCTAGTATATTAGATATAGATGTTTATATTCTTTTTAATCTCACATGGTCACTCTTCCATTTTACTTTCACTCGTCTTCTTTGTATGCAAATAACTATATCGCATTGTCTTTCAGACCGTGATCATTATTGGGCGAAAAGACGGATCTACCAATGCGATGTTTGTTTCAAATCTTACACGATGTTAAAAAATTTACGAAGACACCAAAACGTGGAGTGCGGTAAAGAGAAGAGTTTCAAGTGCAGCTATTGCCCCCGTGAATACTATTACGTCTCTGATTTGAAAATCCACTTACGAGCTAAACATAGAGACTGTACCCTTTATATTTGAGATGTTAATAAATATTTTTTTGAAATAAAACGACTTAATTATTCTTAATACCTCGGAAGTATTCTCAGCTTTTTCTTTGATTTATTTTTTTAATAGCGTTCTGTAGGTTACGATTGTTTATTATAGTAATTGTACTTTTCAGAGAATGAAGAGGCGAAACACAGCTGCAGCCAGTGCCACAGAAAATATAAAAATAAAGGGTCGTTGTACAGACATCTGAAGTATGAATGCAATAAGAATCCATCGTTTATGTGTGTGTTGTGTACGAAAACGTTTAAGCAAAAAGGGAATTTGAAGCAACACATTTACAGCGTTCACAAGTTGCACTAAATTTTAATTTTTTTATTAAAAGCGTATTTTATTTTATAAATTAAATCTCGTAGCTATATCTCTCAATAGATGTTTCCTTGTAAGAACTTAAGAGTAATTATACAGGGTGAGTTATTAGTAGCCGCTTCTTCGATTGCTCTTTTGTGTTTTAAATAAAAGAAAAAAAAATAGTGGAAGATCCATGGATACTTGTGGCGCATATTGTAAAAATACGCGCCAAAATGCACGGAACTTAATTTTTTTAAATGATTCACCCAATATATTTTTGTATTTTCTTGTACTGCTTTAAGTTGTCTGTTTAATTGTTTTTCAAAATTGAGCTAATAGTTTTTGAGTTATTAATTTTTTTTGAAAATTTTGACCAAAACACGTGTTCAGAAAAAAATCATTTTGACATTGTTTTTAAAAGCAAAAACATTAACTTTGGTGGTGCTTGCAGCCAAGAAAATTCTGCATCATTTGGTAAAGTTGCACTCGACAATACCCAAAAAAAACGTTTTCAAAGCCTACTTCCTGAAATATTCACATTCCAAAAACTTATTTTTTTTAAATGGAACACCCAGTATTTTATTCAGACATTTTGTTCTTTTTTTTAGTCTCTTCCATTTTTGTTAACAATGTCCTATATCTGTCTTTTGTAATTTCTTAGATAATCACTACAGGAGCAATTAGCGGTCAATTAAAGAACTGCGGGCGCTGTTCTATGGACCCAAATATTCGTCCAATAAAGGCTGGAATGCGGCTGACTGCCTGAGTCAACTGTTAAAAAAAGCCAGTATACATTTATGTCAAACTTATAAAAGCACCGCTGTTAGTTATCATCCAAATGACTTATTCTTATGAAGAGTTAATAGATATGATTGACGTTTTGGGTAAATCTAAAAGGGTAGAAGTCAATGTATAAATATGCTACGGGTGAATTTCATATTTCCTAATTATTCTGGATTCTCAAATTTGACTTACATCTAACTGAGGACTAATTTTCGTAGTACTAGTATGGAGATGTTCGACTACACTCGCAAATACTACAAACGTCTTATCCTCACCAGTTATTGCTTTGTTCGCTCTTTCCTTCATATTCAATACTTTCAGTTCACTCAAGCCGTCCCTTTATACTTTCGAAAGTTTCTGGCTTCGGTTGACTTCTACCAGGGATCGCTGCGCATAAAGTATGGATGCTAGCTAAAGAGTTTCTTTCAGATTCACCCAAAACGTCATCATATCTATTAACTCTTCATATGAATAATTCATTTGGATGATAACTAATAGCGATGCTTTTATAAGTTTGACATAAATGTATACTCACTTTCTTGACTCAGGCAGTCAGCCTCATTCCTTTATTGGAGGAATATTTGGGTCCATAGAATAGCGCCCGTAGTTCTTTAAGTGACCACTAATTGCTCCTATAGTGATTATCTCAAAAATTACAAAAGATGGATATAGGACATTGTTAACAAAAATGAAAGAGATTAAGAAAAAGAACAAAATGTCTCAATAAAATACTGGGTGTTCCATTTAAAAAAATAAGTTTTTGGAATGTGAAAATTTCAGGAAGTAGGCTTTGAAAAAGTTTTTTTGGGTATTGTCGAGTGCAACTTTACCAAATGATGCAGAATTTTCTTGGCTACAAGCACCACCAAAGTTAATCTTTTTACTTTTAAAAACAAGGCGAAAATGATTTTTTTCTGAACACGTGTTTTGGTCAAATATTTTCAAAAAAAAATGAATAACTCAAAAACTATTGGCTCAATTTTGAAAAGGAAAAAACAGTTCAACAGAAAACTTAAAGCGGTACAAGAAAATCCAAAAATATATGGGGTGTCATTTAAAAAAATTAAGTTCCGTGCATTTCCGGTGAGGCCGGAAGTTCATCAGAGCATTTTTGATTTTTACAATATGGGCCACAAGCAACCATGGATCTGCCACTAATTGTTTTTTCTTTTATTTAAAACACAAAAGAGCAATCGAAGAAGCGGCTACTAATGACTCACCCTGTACATATATCAGAATTACAAAATATATCAATTTAGACTAAGTTATATTAATTCCTTAATAATAACTACAAGCCATCAAAAAAAAGTATTTTATTTGAGCTTCTCATGATAATTCTTTAAGCGTTCCAGATATTTTCCTGAAAAAGTCGTACATGGGCGAAGCATAGAGAGCATAACCAACACCCTAGATTTTCTTTTTTGATATAGGTATGTTTATGTGTGAAAATTTTAAAAATTTAGAAGATTCTTCTCAGAGCACATTACTTTATTAACTAAATGGGATGAATATCTGTCAAATTTGCCCCTTTGGATATATACATTTTATATTATTTTTAAAGTTAATTAAATAGTGTTTGCGCTTTGATCGATATTGTATAGCGACGTATATACAAGAAGAATGGATATTAGATTTACATAGTAAAAACTGTGCCAATTCTACCAGCCTTTTGCTTAAATCGAAAGAAATTCCTTAAAGGAATATCGAAAATGTATGGAATTAAAGTATAAATAAATATTTTAATACAATTATTGCTGTGGAATGGAATAGTGAAGTTGTGTAAGACTAATAGAATAATATCCATAGTTTGCATTTTTAACATTTCTTGAATATCATTTTTTAAATGAAAATATATAACAGCATCCTAGTACATTGAGTTGTTTGTTTGAAATTACAAACTTGTTGTTAAGTTTTAACATTTATGAAAGCGAAATTTGTTTGTTCAAAAAAATCAACATATTGGATCATTATTCGCACTGTATATACGAGGTTTGATCAAAAAGTAAGTAGAATTTTTAAATATTGCAAGGTATATATGTCCGACTGCTACAGTTTTGTTTTTGTAGTGTTTGTTCACATTTGTAAACATATTTCATGTTTAGTTTATTATTGGCAATCGAAAAGGTTAGATGTATCTTGGCGTGCTCGCCGATTTTTTTAATACACAGACATCATAATTACACCCATAATAGATGAGTTCACTAGACTAATGACAACATAATTTCTTGCACATAAGTGGTCTTACCGAAACATATGCTAGAGAACTCTAATAATATTATGAAGTAATTTATATCGGGTTTTATTTGAAATCAGTTAACCAAAACTTTTGAATAAATAAAGATTTGTTTAAAAACCAAAATTCTCATTACCTTTTGATCAAAATGCGTATATGGTAATCGTACTTTGCAATAGAAAAACGATTATAACAACAGAATAATACCAAGCAAGGTAGCCACATCCGCGACAACTATCTACACCTTATTCTGTAGACTGGGCCAGAGACTTCGGAAATCTGGTAGGTTTATCCCAAATTATCATAACAACGCTAGACCTAGAAATCATCGTAGACATAATTATTTTAACACTTTTGATTTGATATTTAAGCATTGGCTTTACCAATCATTATTGATCCACATTGAATTTTTATTTAGAAAAATGTGTGTTTCAGAAAGCACGTAAAGCTGTTGGTTCCGCCTATTTTGACAGTGAACAAATAAATATAGAATGCTCATAATGAAGCTGCCAACACTAGAAAAAGAGCTCTGGAACTTAATATTCTGTTAAAACAACACTGCATGCACAAATATTTTATAATCTCGTGTGACTTATGTGTTAAACATAATTGCTAATATACAGAGATATCGTAAATGCTTGACCGTGCCGCTTCATAGTCATGGTGTAATTGCCGCACATATCATATTCTGAATTGTATGTATTTCGTTCGTGCGACATCTATTATTTTACGTATGAACTATTTTCAAGAATTTTTGTTAAATTTACTCGTTTTAAAAACTCAAGAAATACATTTAATAATTAAAAATATATTTATTAAAAAGAATTTAATATAAGATCGATATTGCATAAGGAAACATTACATATTTAGAAATATTATAACATATGTTCAAAATGAGATCCTTCATTTTGTAGACGCACATTTATGCGTATTTTGAGAGATTTGAAAACATTTTGAATCATTTCTTCTATTACACTGTTAACAGCATTTGTAATAGCGTCTTGTAGTTCTGGTAATGTATGTAGTGGAGTCTTAAAGACCGAGTTCTTTAAATACCCAAATAGGAAAAAATCTTGTTCTTCCGTAAATGGCATTGTTGATTTCAACGCAACTTTAAAATTAAACAAAAATGATAATGATACTCGTGTGAACACAAAAAAAAAATAACTTACAGTAACAACGAAATGTGCCTTTTATTGCTTTGAAAAAGACAGTTTCTAATAATCAATTAAACGCAGTAAACCAAGGGAAAAAGAAACGACAAGAAGCTTATATGACTTACAAATATATATTAATGACAGAATATTGGAGTGGCAGCCACTTTAGCGAAATTAGATACAAACTAAATATTCATACTATAGCAATAAACGTGTGGCAAACTCGTGCTAAAGTTGATATGTATATGTATTGATGAAGCGGCACGGTCAAGCATTTATGATATCTGTGCATTGCAAACGCGTTATTATAGAGATTTCTACTCTTACCTAAAGTAACAAAGTCCAAATAAAAATTCACAAATTGATGTTTAAAATACGTTTGGTTATTCTAGACATTATTGTGGGCGCCGAAAAATTCTCCAACAACTCGCTGGCGAAAAAAAACAACACCCCATCATATTACACATCTCGAAGAATGCAAGTTATACTCAAGGCATTTTTAAAAGGTTTCTAACTCTATGGAATAAAATTTGTACTAAAATAATAGTCTAAACTGATTTATTTTGTGCTAAACAAGGTATATAATTTAAATTGTCTCCATGCCATAATTTGGAAACATCTATTAAAAGAAATATTAAATAAATTATAAATTTGCTAGTTTTCATTATTGAACCACTTCCTTAAGAACTTACAACACACTCATGTGTTAATAATAAAATAAATCTTATTAATATGTGAAATGTATATAGATTCGTTTATACAGGTTATAATAAAAAAAATAGGTATACATTAACATATGAAAATAGAATATAATATTCGTAAACATAAAAGCAAAAGAAGATCAATACAAATTAATTAGTATAAACGCTTTTATAGAAACGTTACAAAAGACAAAAATAATTCACATAAAACCATACATTTCAAAGTGTTGTTCACCGTAAACGTTATTGTACTGCAATTTAGCGTTGTAGCACATGTAGCAAGCGAAGTTTTTATAAGTATACGTGGTTTGCATTGGAAAAAATTTAACAAAATTACTGTAGAATAGTCGATAATGTTATGTTATTTTTTAACACTAAAAGTAAATCATACTCTTGCGGTGCGACTAAATGGAGTTTTGAAAGTTTTCTCATAGTAAACGACAATAATTCGCCACTTATAAATGATACATAGAAATATTTAGCAAATATAACAAATATTTGGAATTGCAAATCCGATTGTAATGAATATTAGTTTACTTTGATGTTAATTTGGGCATTCACATTAAGCTCATAATTTGGTACTTTCCTCTTGCGACTATATGATACAATATAGCACTTCTCTCAATTTGGAATACATCGACATCCGTTGTACATCGTGAATAATATTAATGCTTAGGAAAATTTACATATGTTGCATGTGAATGATGTAATAGTTCTTAGTAAATAGTAGTGATCCCAGCTCAGGAACACGTAAAGTAATCATAGGATTCATTATTAAGATATGAATACAAGAGAGCAATAACTTAAGGTGATAATATTCAAGATTTCAAATTTTCTCAGGAGTAACTTCTGATCAAAGTCTCGAACAAAGTATAGGCAGGAATGGGGCCGACTTCCTTAGTCAACTTTCAAACAAAGTAAATGTTAAAACCAACTATCCCAAAAGTAATAATTTTACAGAATAAAGAGCATCGTATTTCAGTTTTTAATTCTGGCAATGTCCAGTTGCAGTATTTCATTTTTGACACTGTTGGTTAACATCAAAATAAAATAAAGGTGAATTACATATTTCCTAATTATTCTGATTTCTCAAATTTGACTTACATCCAACTGACGAGTAATTTTCGTAGTACTAGTATGGGGGTGTTCGACTACACTCTCAAGTACCATAAACGTCTTATCCTCACCAGTTATTGCTTTTACCGCTCTTTCTTTCATATTTAATACTTTCTGTTCACTCAAACCGTCCCTTTATAGTTTCGAAGGTTTCTGGCTTCGGTTGACTTCTACCAGCGATCGCTGTGCATAAAGTCTGGATGCTAGCAAAGAGTTTCTTTCAGATTCCCCCAAAACGTCAATCATATCTATTAACTCTTCATAAGAATAATTCATTTGGATGATAACTAATAGGAATGCTTTTATAAGTTTGACATAAATGTATACCGACTTTATTTAACAGTTGTCTCAGACAGTCAGCCGCATTCCAGACTTTATTGGACGAATATGAACAGCGCTCGTAGTTATTTATTTGAGCGCTAATTGCCCCTATAGTGATTATCTCTTAAATTACAAAAGATAGGTGTAGGACATTGTTAACAAAAACGAAAGAGAATAAAAGAGGGAACAAAATGCCACAATTAAATTCTGGGTGTTTCATTTTAAAAAAATAAGTTTTTGGTATGTGAAGAATTCAGGAAGTAGGCTTTGAAAAAACAAAGCTTTTTGAGATATAGTCGAGTGCAACCAAATGATGCAGAATTTTCTTCGCTACAAGCAACACCAAAGTGTTTTCACTTTTAAAAACAATGAAAAAATGTTTTTTTTCTGATCACGTGTTTTCATCAGAAATTTCCAAAAAAAAATTACTAACTCAAAAACTAATGGCACAATTCTGAAAAAGAAAAAACCAGTTAAATAGACAATTTAAGACAGTACTAGAAAATCAAAAATATATAGACCGTCATTTAAAAAAATTAAATTTTATGCATTTTTAGAATATGCGCCTCAAGCAACCTTGAATCTCCCACTAATTGTTTTTTCTTTTATTTAAAATACAAAAGAGCAATCAAAGAAGCGGCTACTAATGTCTCACCCTGTACAGTGAACGAGTGCAGGATTTATTGACTCGTCAAAAAGAAGTCTCAAAGCAGTGTTGTATAAGGAGGCCCATTAATTACGTGAGGTGTTTTTTTTTTAATTCGGACCCCTTCCTGCTCTTTGGTGAGATTTCGTAAGATGTGGCAGGATCCCTCTCCATCACGTGAGATTTACCTTAGAAGTTCTAAATAATTACAACAACGCATAAACCGATGTTATTGTGTTCCATATTAAATATTGTCTATGCCCGGGTTTGATTTTGTAATAAAAATTTCTTATCTGTTGTAATAATATATATTCTTTAAATTTAACAGTTGATGTGAAATTTTCACGCCCTGTTAAATGAGATTTAACTCCCCCTCATTTTGAGCTCGCGTAATTAATTAATGGACGAGGGTATGCTTCAGTGCCATTAGGGCATCTTATGTACGTACCTAAAAGAATGTTATGAGAATTTAGCCTTGATTCTCACCAAATTGAAATATAAAGATATTGGATGAACTATATGCAGTGTTCTGAAAGCGCTTTCCGTGCTTCTTGGACCACAAGCAGTATACATCAATTGTCCTTGCTTCTTGTGTGAATAGAACAGGCGTAGTTCCAATGACAAAACATAGTATTATATTTGTACATAAGAGCTAAATATTTAGGCTAAATACATATCAAGACATTGAATCTAAAATCTCGGTGGTGAGTAGTGGCAAGAATGGGGATTGGAGAAAATCGTTGTGGTGTCGATTATTGCCGGCATTGGTGACGGACAGTAGGGGTACCACGTTGCCACGTATTACATGCATACGCATAGATCACACGTAAACATTGAATCCCTATACCTAATGATATTTGACACATGCTATATGTGTGTGTGTGTGTGTGTGTGTGTGGTCACGATAACGGCTAAAGGACTAAAGCTATCAATACCAAACTATATGTTCACGAAACAATGACCCTCTTGAGATCTGAAAAGACTTTCAGCGAAATCGGTAAACCAGAAGCAACAGTTAAGTCGAAAAATTAAATTTTACTTATATTGTCAATTACTTAAGTTAGGCAAAAAGAATACAAATGCATTCAGAAGTCAATCTGCGTAAAAATATTATTAAAAAAGAAAGAAAGATTTTAGAATTTCTTCCGAAAAAGGTCTTTGCTCTTATCAAAAAATCGTTTTTGCAAACGTCACGTACGTCATGCTTTCAAGACAGATATATTAAGAGTATAAAAGTATTTAATATTTGATTTTGAATAAATGTATAACAAGAAGTTTCAAACTTCGGACCAGAAGTTACACTTTTACTCTTAAGAATGATCATCTTTTTTGCAAATTATGCATTTTGTAAAGACTTTTTTTAAGAATATATAAGTACTAATGGAGCTGGATTTTGAAATACATATCAAGACATTCCCAGGTAAACATAAAACTAATTGACTCAGTGTAGTTAGATTACTAGTGCACTGGAAGATGTCGGAATAAAAAGTATTGTCATTTCTGGTCATATGAGTTAATGGCGCTGGAATTAATCACTGGATCAAAAAGGAATGGCTGCCTGGGAGAACACAAAAGCTGGAAACAAAAATGTAACGAGTTAAAATTTAATTGATCCCAGTAAAATCCCCTTGCCTCCACTTTACATCAAGCTTGACTTGATGAAACAAGTTGCTAAAGCTTTATCAAAAGAAGGAGAGTGCTTGGCTACAAGTTTCCAGAACTCTTGGAAGCAAAAGTAAAAGAACGTGTATGCGTAGGTCCAGATATTTGTAAACTTTTTATAGACGAAATGTGTGAAAGTAAAATGGAAACAAAACAAAACAGAAAGTCGTAAAGAAATTCCTCGGGAACTTCCAGGACGCAAACTATTAATGTATTGTAGTAAAAATTTTCAAATGAAATTCAAATGCTTGGGTTGTTTAACCCCCCCCCCGCCCCGAAATTCTAGTGAACAACACGGAGAAAATGTCTGCCATGATATCCAAGGTAGCTCGAACGTCAATATGACAGCCGACTGGTCTTAGATGCTACATAGACGAGACCCTCATGCTGCCAACAACAGACAAAGTGCCAAAAGGAATTGTCAAGGGGAAAAGAACATTTCAGCATGAGGGCATATGAATCATTTCCAATAGTTTGATGAATAATAAATTTGTAAATAAGTCATTTAATAGATGTATTGAGAAGAACTTCTTTTTCATCAGAAAATATAGAATACACTAACCAATATCAAAATCAGTAATTACATTCTAAGTACTATTTCATGACTCAAATTTTGCAGGCCTTTGTAACCGATTCCCTCCTTAATAGTTATATGAACGCGAGAAAACGTTACCTTCTTTTAGTTAAATAATATATTGAATCTGCGTGTGGTAATACTGAAAATTAACGAAAATTACTATTTCTATGTATAATTGACAATGCAAGTTCTTAAAGAAAGTGGTTTAATGAAGTTAATTAATTATTAATTTTATGTGCGAACCTAACTCCCTACAGTCTGATTTTATTTATTATATATGTATATAACTCTTAATTTTAACGAAACGTTTTAGAAATTAATTTGACAATGACAATTTTTATAAGTAGAATATATAGTACTTTGTTAACAGTGTAATATAAGATTGCATTTGTATTTTTCTAAATATAGGATATCATCATTTAAATAATTTATTTTACTTTATTATCCCCATTAATATAACATATTTCTTAACTTACAGATTAGAATAAAATAAGTATTTAGTACATCGAACTAAAGGGTGTCTTCTTTCTCTAGTGTTGTGAGTTGATTTGTAGTATTATTTATCAGTCAAGAGTACATAAACAATTTCTTTTTGATTTATTTATTTGTAGGTGACTTTCATCCTTGTAACCAATGCGGTCGCAATTACAAAGCGTTGTCATCACTTTACAGACACTTAAAACACGAATGTCTGAAACAGCCAGCTTTTAAATGTCCCGTTAAAAATTGCACTTATGCGGCAAAACAGAAGCAACACTTGATAAGACATTTAAATAGTAAAACACAACATGCCGATGGTGATGAAATTCTTATATCGGCGAATATTGGATAAAAACTTTATCTCTCTGTGTTCTATTTATTTCGTAAATAAAGTGAATTATTCTATAGTTTTTGTGTTTTATTGAACTTTAAAAGTTATAATGGAGTTTCGGTATAATTGAATTGCTCATAAATATACCATTCGTATGTTTCAGAGGTTATGACAGAAAAAACTGCACGATCAATTCTTTTTTTTTCTAGTAACTGTTCTTAAGGTAATAACTAACTTAATTGAACATTTTTGCACAGAATTAGAATATTTTCACAATTTTCTTTACTGTGATGTCAAACACGCATAAATTTTGCCCTTTATTTAACACTTTGGTATTATGTCCTTTATTCCATAAATCCTTCTGATTCTTCAAAAAAACCTATCGATAATTCTCTCAGAGTGTTCCATAGGTTGGTGGATGACCATAGTTATAGTTTTGTAAATGAAACACTCTATATATTATCGCTTTTTTGTATCCCGCTTATAATTCTTAGTCATATCATAAGATAGTATATGTCTAAAATCTAGTTTCTAAAAGTTTTCGATATTTTACCATTTTTCTGAAATATTCAATATTTTTAAATATTATGCTTTTCGAAAACGACGTGTTAGACTGTCACAATTTTAGTATTGTTTGTGATAAGAGGACCCCTAATACCTACTAAATACCATTTCTTCAATTGATACTTTCGCAGATACTATTATGGCTCACTTTACTATATTCAAAGAAAAACCTTGATGCTGACAAAATTATATCAAAAGTAGACAGTTGCTCAGAAATAATCAAGTTTAAAGTAATGGCGTCTTTTATGTTTTTCATAAGAAATTTAATAAACAACTCGAAAATAAAGCGATATTAGGTTACTTTACTTGCGCAAAACTACTAAAAAAATGTGACCGTCTAATACATTGTCTTAGAGAAATATAATTTTTTGAAAACATTGAATTTTTCAGAAAATAGTAATAAGTCTAAAAAAATTTAAAAAAATCAAGAAGCGAAAATGAAAAAACAAAACTGAAAAATATTTAAATCCTGTTCATAGGTCTTAGTGTTCGTAACATGAGCTAGTTTAAGATTATTTTAAATAGTAAATAACCAGGACATGTAGAAGTCTACTAGTAAGATTTTCAGAAATATGTTAGAAATTGTACATAACATCGCTTCGGAATACTGTTGTAAAGTTAAACAAATAACGGTATAACATTTATAAAAACTAATTAATAACAGATATATTTAGATCATTATTAGAAAAGGGACCAGGTTGTCAGAACACTATGTTGTCTAACAAATTCTGGATTTTATTTTGCCAATACTTTGACAAATCTCTTTATACTTACATATTTACATAAAACCCGTAATTACTTCTATTAGTTTTCTCTCAATTTTAGTATAAAATAAGTCACGAAGAGTAGTACCTAATGAGTATAGTGTATGTTTCTGTTCTGCTACTGAATATAACTCTGTTACTGAAATTTAAACCATTTTACGTGTGTGTAGTTAAACTTATTAATGACATGTTTTTTTTCCAGATTTCCACCGTATAAGATATTACTGTGGTAACTGCCCAAGAAGTTACAAAAATAAATGCGACTTGCAAAGGCATATTAGAATTGAGTGCGGCAAGGAGCCCCAGCGCGCATGTGAAATTTGCAGGAGGAAATTTTTTTATACTTGCACGTTGAAGAAACATTTGCAAATAATTCACAAACTCAGTGAAGCAGATTGTGCAAAATATTGCTAAAGTTTTTATAAATAAAATATTTACATTGTGTAAATTCTTTGATATTCTTCAGTGATGCGGTGATGACTTCTAATAGGTGAAAGCGATTGAAGTCTTATAGTCAGAAATCTAATTTGAAATGAAAGAAGTTATTTTCTTCCAATTTGTTTTAGATTACTCAAGTTTCAAATAAGAAACAGATATACTAATTTAGTCAGCTAAAACAAAGCTTTTTGGTTTTTTAAGTGTTTGAGAGTATTTTTAATATTTTTTCGAAAAAAACCGATTGTTTTTTGATCGAATATTGGGCGTACTCTACAGTCACTTACATATACAGGAACCCACTAGGAATTCTATTGTAGCAATTTTTTTATCCTTAACTTATTAATATGTGGCTATACATTTTCAGAGAACAATCTATTAAGACACCACTGCTCATAAAGTGGTCAAACTTAAAAATATTTAACTACAAAATAATAACTGATCTCTCACACTTTTTGCAGTATGTATCATTAGCAAATTTAAGATGTAATTTAGAATTTTTGGTTTGTGTTCAAAAACCGAAAAGGCAGTAACTATTGGACCACCGACTGGGTGTTTGTAATGCGTTCAGAAATAATATTTACGAGTTGCAAGGATTTGTTTTTCTTTTTCCTTTCAGTAAATGCTGAGAATTATTAAGCTGCGTTCACGCTGCGTAACAAACAAAAGTGTAATTCTATTAAAATTAAAAAATAACCATAATAAAATAAAAAATTACCATAATAAAATAAAAAAATTACCCTAATAAAATAAATAAAAAAGAATTCTGAAAATAATAATAAACTACATGAGGGGCTGAAAAATTCCTCGCTGCACAGCAAGACATTGCCCTAGGCGGTCGTAGAAATTTACTCTTACGTTTTCTAACATGCTTTTATTGCAGACCGCAACGTGTTCGCAGTTAAACATTGAATCTAAAATCTCGGTGGTGAGTAGTGGCAAGAATGGGGATCGGAGAAAATCGTTGTGGTGTCGATTATTGCCGGCATTGGTGACGGACAGTAGGGGTACCACGTTGCCACGTATTACATGCATACGCATAGATCATACGTAAACATTGAATCCCTATACCTAATGATATTTGACACATGCTATATGTGTGTGTGTGAGTGTGTGTGGTCACGATAACGGCTAAAGGACTAAAGCTATCAATACCAAACTATATGTTCACGAAACAATGACCCTCTTGAGATCTGAAAAGACTTTCAGCGAAATCGGTAAACCAGAAGCAACAGTTAAGTCGAAAAATTAAATTTTACCTATATTGTCAATTACTTAAGTTAGGCAAAAAGAATACAAATGCATTCAGAAGTCAATCTGCGAAAAAAAATATTATTAAAAAAGAAAGAAAGATTTTAGAATTTCTTCCGAAAAAGGTCTTTGCTCTTATCAAAAAATCGTTTTTGCAAACGTCATGTACGTCATGCTTTCAAGACAGATATATTAAGAGTATAAAAGTATTTAATATTTGATTTTGAATAAATGTATAACAAGAATTTTCAAAATTCGGACCAGATGTTACACTTTTACTCTTAAGAATGATCATCTTTTTTGCAAATTATGCATTTTGTAAAGACTTTTTTTAAGAGTATATAAGTACTAATGGAGCTGGATTTGGAATAATTTTAGTACAAAAAAAAATTCAAAATTCGCACCTGAAGTAACACTTTTACTCAGAGGTTTGTATAAAAAAAATTAAAAATCTTGACTGGAACGTAGCATTTTCTTATCTAATAGCAGCCTTTTGGAAATATTTCGCAAATTGTGCTTTCTGTGCAGATTTATCAAGAGTATAAAAATATTTACAGTTCAGTTTGCATCCATTTTTTTTTTAAGAACCAGAAGTAACACTGACTCTTATTGAATAGCAGACTTATTAAGAGTATAAACGTATTTATAGTTGGATTTGGAGTCATTTTTTATAAAAGAAAAAATTCAAAATTGGGATCGGAAGTACACTTACTTACAGGTTTATTAAGAAGTATTGAAACTAAATTTAGGACGACTTTTTATAAAAATTCGGAATGCAAAATTGTGTAGTGCCCACATCAAATTTTGTTTCGGATTTGGATGGATAACAATTACATCACGGAAGTGTGCGACTGGAGTACAGAACTTTAGAATACTCGAGACTACAATCTTATAGGACCTGTCCTAAACCACTAATTGGTACAAGAATTTCATTTTCAAATGTAATGTAACAACTGTTATTGTAATATTAGTTAGATGTAGTTGCTAATTATGTGTACGTAAGTTGAAAAATGTGTAGGAAGTACAAGAAGCTTTAGTTAAATAAATGGGAAGGGAAATATAGTTGTACACTATATTTACATAATTCCGTGTGTAGTATTTCACGTGATTAATATGCTTGTGCTAGTTTCAGGGAGGTACGAATGCCGAAATTGCCACAAGATCTATAAACATCCCCAAAACAGATATACCCATATGAAATACGAATGCGGCGTGGAGCCCAGATTCTGTTGTCCAGTTCAGGACTGTTTATATAAGGGAAAAAGAAAAGCGCATCTTAAATCACACATGAACAATATGCATAAAAATTTTAACGATGACATGTACAACATGTTATAGAATTTTAAATTTATGCTAAAATATATTCAGTTCTTCCTAATTCCAAGTTCTTTTATTTAATGAAAAATCTTCACCATTATATGAAAAATTCTTTTTTTTTTCAGAGATTGATAAATATTTATCGAATATATATAATATAGTGATACGTTATATATTATCTAAATTAAACATACACATAAGTTTCGGTATCATTCATTATCATATCTCTCCATTTTCGAGCATAACTAAACGGTCAGTTTCTGCGAAGAGTTTTATATGCCGTTGTGATTATTGGCTTTTGGTAACAAAAATGTCTATTATAGGTGTGGGTATTTGTAAAATATGTGTATGTGTCGGTTACGTTCTCTTGAATTGTTTTTTTAATTTCTAATATTTACAACAAATTTAATTTTGGACCTTTGTTTGCATTATGTATATTTTTGCTATTACCTATATCGGGAAAATGGAGATTATCACCACAATGTTCGGCAAAGCCGTGTTATTGACTAACATAGCACCTAAGTTGTTACTTTCTTATACGTATTATAAGGAAGTATTGTGACGATGAACATTTTCGACCTCGAGATTTTTGCAGATGTCCACGTTTTGAAGTCCCCTGATACCGAAAAAGTGGTTTTTAAAAAATGTCTCCCTCCCTCTTGAGAATTGATTAGATTTTCAGTAAAATCGTCAGACCGGAAGTAGTAGTTTACTTCAGTGAAAGAATCGAATTTTGCCAATATTTCGTCAACTACTAAATTTCAACAAATTTATAAAGAATTCATATGTACGTAAAATTGAAATTGTGAACAATTTTATTAAAAAAGTTTTTCGAAATTCTTACCGGAAGTAAGTCTTTTACTCTTATCGAAAATCAGTTTTTTGCAAATATTTTGCAAGTCGTGCTTTTTAGATAGGTACGTTACGAGTATAAAAGTATTTAGAACTTACTTTTGAATGCCTTTTCTATAAAAAAAAAAATCAAAATTCGGACTGGAACAAATAACACTTTTACTCTTACCGAATAACGATTTTTTGCAAATATATCGTGAATTATGCTTTCTATATATATTTATCAAGAGTACAAAAGTATTTAGAGTTGGATTTGGAATATTTTTTGTATAAATTAAATTTCAAAATTCGGACCGGAAGTAACACTTTTACTCTTATCGAGTAATGCTTTCTTTTGAATATCTCTCAAGGTATGCATTCTATAGAGATTTATTAAGAGAATATATAATAGGATCTTGAATAATTTTTATATAAAAAAATTCTTAAAATTCTATAATTTGAAGCTTTCATGCGTATAAGAAAGTCGTGTGGTGGCCACACCTCATTTTTACTTTCTTATACGTAGTATAAGGAAGTATTGTGATGATGAAAATTTTCGACCTCGAGATTTTTGCAGATGTCCACGTTTTGAAGTCCCCTGATACCAAAAAAGTGGTTTTAAAAAAATTTCTGTGTGTCTGTGTGTCTGTCTGTCTGTGCGTGCGTGTGTGTGTGTGTGTGTGTGTGACCACGATAGCGGTCAAACCGCTGTAGATATCAATTCCAAATTTTGTATTTACGTGTATAATCTCCCTCTTGAGATCTGATTAGTTTTTCAGTAAAATCGGTAGACCGGAAGTAGCAGTTTACTTCAGCGAAAAAATCGAATTTTGCCAATATTTCGTCAACTACTAAGTTTAAACAAATTTATAAAGAATTCATACATACTTAAAATTGAAATTGAAAATAATTTTATTTAAAAAGTTTTTCGAAATTCCTACCGGAAGTAGATCTTTTACTCTTATCGAAAATCAGTTTTTTGCGAATATTTCGCAAGTCATACTTTTTAGACAAGTACGTTACGGGTATAAAAGTATTTAGAACATAATTTTCAATATCTTTTGTATAAAAGAAATTTCAAAATTCAGACCGGAAGTACCACTTTTACTCTTATCGAATAACGATTTTTTGCAAATATGTCGTAAGTTATGCATTCTATATATATTTATCAAGAGTACAAAAGTATTTAGAACTGGATTTGCAATATTTTTTGTATATATGAAATTTCAAAATTCGGACCGGAAGTAGCACTTTTACTCTTAGCGAATAGCACTTTTTTGATAATATCTTGCAAAGTATGCATTCTATAGAGATTTATTAAGAGAATAGAAGTACTTAGAATAGGATTTTGTATAAAAAAAATTCTTAAAATTCTATCATTTGAAACGCTAATACGTACCTATAAGAAAGTCGTATGGTGGCCACACCTCATTTTTATAATTTATGTTAACTGTTTTGACTCCTACTTTCGTATATATTCTGTTAATTTTATAATTAGTCTGTGGAATGTATTGTATAATGTGCCATTTTGTGTTGCCTTTTTCTATTATTTTTGGGTAAAAGTGTATTTTGAGTTTTTCTCTGTGTTTATGTTTGGTAATATCATCTACTATTTTCTTTTTGAATCCATTATTTCTAGCTATAGTTTTTAATGTGCATAATTCTGTCTTGAAATCTTCTTCACTTAACGGAATGTTAATTAATCTATAATGTTTTTATGCGCCAAGATTGTTTTGAATTAACTGGTATGCTCATATCAGTTAATTCGAAACAAAGAGTATATACTCGTATTAATGCCAATGTCAATATGTGATACATTTTAGGTAAGTCTGGCATTTTTAGAATTATGTACTAATTTTATCCGTAAATCAGATGTCTAGACACTCAAATTTCTCATAACATGGGCATAGCTTAATAAAGATTCCTTGCTTGTACTGTGTAATAAAAGTCATTTATAGTGCCGGATTTGAGATAAATCATTTCTATTCCATCATCAAAATTTACATGTATAAAAAGTGAATAATAAAGTAAAGAAAGTACTAAGTAATTGGAAGACACTGAATGTGTATATCAAAATATTTACTAATTAAATAAGTACTTATTTACAGTATCTTGAGTTATTGATATTTCTTAAGGCGAAAGGTGGTGGCCAAGTGTGCAAGAGAGATAAAAGTATCTGAAAATTATTCCCGTTTTTATAAACAAATTACAAAACCAATTTCCTTTTTAAAGTAGTACCTATATGACAAAATGCTCTTCCAAAGAGATGCATTACTATTTTTATTTTTTTATAATAGTTGAGATATTTTCTTTAATTTCCGTATTTAATGTTTTTTTAAAATTCTGAGAAAGGGCGCATGTGAAGAAAATATTTTTAAATATTATCCAAAAAAAGAAAAAAAAACCTGATGAAAATTACCGCCCGAAAGGCAAATAGTAATTTTCTCTCATGCTTTTTTTTCATGTAGTTTTTTTTTACAGCGAACGGTCGGTTGTGGTTCTGGTCCATTATGCGTGATTATGAGACATTGAGGTGTGAAAATGTCCTACGTAAATGTTTAGTGGATGGATCGTTTCATAATTTTTAAAATTACACAATAGCAAAAGAAGCAAATATGGGACAAAAAAATCCCTCGTTCGCTTCGCACTCGGGTTTTCAAAACTAGTAACTATGGTATGTTTTCTAAGAGTTTACTTTCAAACCGTGTTGTATGGTACATTTTTTAGATAGGTGGGTAATTTTTAAATTGAATGACAAAAACACCGTGATATAAGTATAAGGGCGTGTCATGATGTCATCTTCGCAAATACGGTTTGTTTTCATGTTTGGATATTTATGTACGTGTGTTACTTGTAGGTGTGTTTGTAGTGGTAATTTATCAGTTATTGCGATCGACTCTTATTAGTTATTATCATCTATGAATGCCATGTTATGCTATGTTTGGGTGCTCAAATTACAACCGGAAAATTAAGGGAACTAGAGATTTTAGTTTCCTGAAAGATGTGGAATTGGCAAATAAATGAATAAGAGCATGTCAGTCAAAATTTTAAGTTCAATTTAAAATATAGGAGTGGTCAGTGCTGTCAAGTAATTTTAATCCAAATTTGTTGTATTACAATTCGACATGAAGGTTCCTTTCACATTCACATTCATTGTTAAGAGAATAGAAATACTTATAGTAGGATTTTGAATAATTTATATATAAAAAAATTCTAAATCTGGCTTATTTTTCTAAGAAGATAAAATTATATAAAACAATTTAGAACAATTTTGTATATGGAACGCTCATAAGAAGAAGGTGCCCACACCTCATTATTACGTTTGGCACTAAGTCGAAGATGGTTTCTTCTTTTATCCATGTTATTCCCGTCTGTTTTATCACTACAGCACTGAACGCACAAATGCGAAAACTTTAAACTGATAACTTGTACTGCATCAGGTACGTGACAGTTTTGAATCAAGAGATGCGGTCACGACCGATCATCGTGATCTCGCGCGTTCGGGATGGGTAGGGGTGAGGGGTGTGAAGGGACGGAAAATTATGAAAATATGCGTTTCGGACATTAATATTCACCGTAGAAAAACAATAAAAACACTAAAGTACATAAAAATTAACTCTACAACTTCGCCCTTTCTCGAATTTTTTTTTGCCTCCGGGTCACCGAGGATGATAAATCAAGTTTTTAAATCGTTGTGAATCATACGGCAGTTCGATGTATATAATATAATTTGAAATTAGTCTTTCTCGGTGTTTAAATATTCTAATTACAATTTTCTGCTTGGCACTGATAAATTTTAATTAAGTAAATGTAATTATAACACCTGATCACTTGTCAAATTATCAGTGCAAAGCGTACAAATGTACTAATTTATTGTTAAATAAAAAACTACTAAATTTAAATATGAATTTGCACGTTAGGAATACCAAAACACGCATATGTACAAATTGTTGCATAGCGGAAAATTTCAATTCACCACGTAAGTAAGTAAGAGGTTGTTATAAATTCTGCTAATATATAAGCAAATCTAAAGAAATGTCGAGATGGTTGTGTCTGCTGCTAAATCCAGCCGCTCATATTGGGTTTGGTCTTCCTTGACCAGTACGTGAATAACAAACAGTTGCATGAATTTACGCATATATCACAAATTATACATTATGTGTAGATTTATTAGCAGCATAAAAATATTTGGAACTGGATTTGGAATAATTTTATTAAAAAACAAATTTCAAAATTCAGACCGCGCGGTGGTATCCAGAAAATACTTTTATCCAGAGGATAAAAGTATTTGATTGTTATTGAAAATTTGGACCGCAGGTAGCTATCAGAAGTCGTGTGGTGACCTCATCTTATCTTTTACACATAACTCAGATATTCTTCTATATGCAATTTAGAAGTGAATTTGAGTTTTTTTAGTACATTACTTATTTTACTAATATCAGAACTATGCAAGTGAATATAGTAATTATGTTATTATTACCAATATATAAAAATGAAACTAAATATTTGATTTATATATTTAGATTTAGCTAGAGATTGAATATTAATTTTATGTAATAGTAAACACCTAAGAACTAGCAAGGGTATAAAGGTTTTAGAGATCAGACATGAGAAAACATCAGTGGATCATTTTCGTAACTGTGGGATGTTTTTGCCTGCAGAGATATTGACAATTAAAAATGCTCTTCAATCAAATAACATGTTTTTGAAATCCATACTAAATTAAAGACAAATTAGAAAGTGAATACGTTAAAACAATTACTTATTTATTATATGTTATACATATCAAAAACTAAAGAGAATTGAAACAAGTATTAAGTAATTATAAAGCAGAGAGAAGACGCATATCAATGAAGGACATTCGATGACTTAAGATTGTACATTCACAGATGTTCTGAGGACGTTAGTAAGTTAATAAAAAAATATAATTTACTGATATAGCTTTTAATATTTAAATGTATAATTAAATCATGTGTTATTTCATTTCGTACTATTTTATCCTCATTTTCTTACATTTGCAAATATAGTTGCACTAAAACTAGCACTACCTACACTATTTCAAATATATTTGGTATTTATTATTACTATTTATTTACTCTTCACATATATTTTAGAAATCAGGCAGGGTGCACTTTAATAAACATAAATTGTTTTCGCGCCACATCAAAGCATTTGGTTAAACAGCATATGTATAGTCGAAAATATGTTGTAGAAAACGAAGTATTCTTTCGAAATGCGCATGCGCTGCTTAACCAAACACTTTTGTGTGGGTATATGGTGTGTATTAATGTGTGTACTTTATACCCACAGTCCCTACAAGCAATATACAGCATGTGTCAATTTTCATTAGCCATAGGCGACCAATTCATGCAATACGTGATGACGTGGCACCCCTACTTTCCTCTCCAATGCCAGCGCGACCGATATATGCTCGAAAATACAAGTTAGCTTAGCAGTAACTATTGGACCACTGACTTGGGTGTTTGTAATGTGTTCAGAAATAATATTAATGAGTTGCAAGGCTTTGTTTTTCTTTTTGCTTTCAGTAAATGCAGAGAATTATTAACTGCGTTCACGCTGCATGACACAAACAAAAGCGTAATTCTAATAAAATTAAAAAATATCCCTAATAAGGTAATAAAAAAGGATTCTGAAAATAATAGTAAACTACTAGATCAGGAGATCGTCGCGGCCATTTGATGTTTACCGTTCCAGTAATAAGACGGCTTTTATTGCAGACTAGATCGCAACGTCTTCACAGCTAAACATTGAATGTAAAATCTGGTGGGGAGAAGTGGGAAGATCGGAGAAAATCGTTGTGATGTCGATTGTTGCCGGGATTGGTGACGGACAGTAGGAGTGCCACGTTGCCACGTGTTACTTGTATACGTATAAATCGCACGTAAACATTGAATTCCTATACCTAATGAAAATTGACACATGCGGTAGACAGCTAGCTAATATTTCACCTTTTAGTATATTAAAGAACTAATCTACTGGAGGATGGTCTTCTTGTTAACAATATATTTTAAACGTATTCATCCGTATTTATATTCTTAGGATCAGTAGATCAGTTACTAATAGCGTCAATTCTAGGTTTTCATCAATGCCCTAATTGTCACAAGGTTTACAAGCATTTTCAAAATCGAAATCGACACTTGAAATACGAATGCGGAAAGGAACCATCTTTTGTATGTCCCGTTGAACATTGCTGTTACAGAGGGAAAAGAAAAGGACATTTGAAATCGCATTTATTTAATATACACAAGATTTGTACATAACCTTGAATTATTTGACTTGTATTCCATTTATTTTGTTATAGTTAATGATGACTAATTCTAAAAATAAATATTTTTTATACTTACGTTTTTGATCAAACTCCCTTAATGGCAGTAGGTTCTGTACATAAATATTTTTGTAATTTAATTTTGTTTAGAAATATTTCCAATGTAACATCAAAATGGTAGATAGGTCCTGTAAATGTAAAAGTTTTAAATTTGTATCGGAAAGTTCGCTTATCAACGAAATTCTAAAGAATAATATTTCTTGTTGTATTTCCAATTTACACATATTAAAATCGAATATTTTCAGGCCTTTATACATGTCCAACCTGCAGGAAGCAATATCGTCACTATCAAACCAGATATACTCACATGAAATACGAATGTGGCAAATTACCCTCGTTTATTTGCCCTGTCAGCGAATGCATTTACAGAGGAAAACGAAAATCTCACTTGAAAAGCCATCTTAACAATGTCCACAGGCATTTGAATATAATTATTTGATCTTTTTAGTCAATAAATAAAAATTAGTATATATAATTTTGATTTTCATTTAATATTATTCCCCAAAAGATTTTCCAAATAACTCCTAGATCTCGCTTCTACTCACTGTTTATCCAGATAGCACTAATAAATGCTATAATTAGTGGTTAGTTAGTGACTTTATTCAAATGAATATATTTTTACATAGCAATTTGTTCCTCTGAGCATAGCCATATTGTTGATATTACACCCTATTTTCAAACAGGTTGAATTAAGGCACATTGTCGTTTAAATATTTCTTGATATTTCAAACGCTTTTCTCATCATAAACCATAATATATTATTTTAAATTACATAATTTTGTTAGCCCTACAATCGAATTGATATAAATATATACAGGTGACCCAGAAATAAAAAGACGGAGTAGCAGGTATGTAAAGTCCTAACAGAAACAGGCCCAAATATACCGCAATAACGAAGAAATTAAAAATTTAATTTTCTATGTGTTTTTTAGATAAAAAAAATTATATTACGGATCTGCCACAGAATGTATGTTTATAAATACACGTAAGAATGCTCATTTGTAAATAGAAACGAACACGCATTCATAGAAAAATACGCTTTTATTTGATAAAACATATTTTTTTGACACAGATGGGCGACCCACTTTATTGCATATAATAAAATGTGTTTGTAATCGGAAACTGCTGATTATTATTATTTTAGAATATTCAATAAATCCTAGTTTTTCTAGCCTTTATTACAGTAAATATCAAGAATGTAATTATTTTTTTCTAGCAGGTGTTAAATTAAAGTAATTAATGGTTTGATATTTATTATGAAATATTTATTCCTCCTTTTTTTTTTTAACTCAAGTAATATGGTGGTCCTGAAGAGGACCGATTGTGAAAGTGAAACAGGTGGATATTTAGTCCAGGGTCGGCGTAAGGCCAAGTTAATTCTTTATTATTTTTTTCCTGCCGTTTGCGCACGAATAAAGACTTGATATTTTGAGGATACGTTTTCACACAATCCAGCTTCCGATTTCTGCTACTCCGTCTTTTTATTTCTGGGACACCCTGTATTCCTGGTAAGTGGTTGTGAAATTAATTATTATTAATTGTATGAAGAAAATAAGGCGTTTCTACAATTTTTTCACTTTATTTTTCCTCACTTATATCTCGACAAAATAATTAAACAAATGTAATCTGTTTTAATTGAGATTTTTATTTAGTATTTACATTTTCTAGTTATGAATTATTAAATAAGAATTGAAACTAGATTTACATATTTAGAAGATATATGTTTGTGACCTTGCGTTTGAATATAGAATATTGTGCTCTTGAAAATGGTTGACGCCATCTAGTGTCTAGAGTGTTCCATTCTTACGTCGCCTCGTCACCAGTGGAGGAAAGGATTGTTGATTTAAGGTTTTCAAAATTCTACGCATTTGGAGGTTCTAACCTACTACACCTAGAAAGCTAGTCACTTTTACCAAGGTACTGTCCTCTCGGTTTTGCAAATGTATTTGAAAAAATGCACACGGTAGAATCATACTTTTGAACTGATTCGAAATTTGTAAATACATTCTTGCACAAAATTGACAACCCTGTAAAGTATTTTCTATATTTTCAAAATAATACATATATTTTTTTTCTTTTTCTTTTCATAAAATATGAAAATTCCACCTTAAAGCTTAATAACTCCTAATATTTTTAATCCTCATAAAATTGGGTCAATTGCGCGGCTAATGTATGCGATGATGAACAAATGTTATCATTTCTTTTTTCCGAATACTTTCTCTGTCTCACACTGACCTATAAGTCGCGCAGCGAGGACTCCTCCCAGCGGTCAACACTCGGTCTGTGTACTGTACACCTATGGATGTCTGTGTTAGTCGGACACATTTACGAAGAGGCAAGTGGGGATTTGTAGATGAGTTACGCAACACTCGCTCGCTTTCTTCGCAATACATATATATTAGGTAACTGAAATTATGAAATTGTCTGTATTCCATAACATTTGTATTTTCTTTAACATATGCATATCAGTAGTACTTGAATTGTATGTAGTAGCGATAATAAACTGTTGCGCTTGTAAAATCTTATAGGTGAGTGTATCCGTAAAGTGCCCGTATGCATTTCAAATCATTTAACATTTATGTTTTGCTTTTAGGAGGTACGGGAGAGGCGTTTCCTTGTCCCACATGTCCGAAGAAATTTAAATACAAATACCACCTGAACAGTCACTTGATGTATGAGTGCGGAAAGAAACCCAGGTTTGAGTGCCACTTTTGTCGCAAGAAATATTATCAAAGGTTCATGTTGAACGCCCATATAAAACGTGTCCATCTTCAAAATGCCGTCGTGCAATGAAAATGTAATAAGGATTTCTAACGAGTCGTATATTTACTTAAGTTGTAACATCCTATTTATTTCCTTTTATATACCGAAGCAAGTTCTTTCATATTTATTAGTACTTACAATCCAATATTCATAAAAAACGATGCTCTTGAGATGTATAGGCTGACGATAATATTAGGTTTTAAAATTTCTGCCCCTGCTTGAATTTAACATAATTATGGAATTTGACATTATAATCCCATAAGCGCAATCTACATGTTTTTTTTAGAATTAAGTTTTAAAATTATATAATGCTATTTCATCATACCGGTAATGTTCTAGTTCCATGTAAAAATAATCCTATGATTATAAAATTATGTTTATTTTATAGATTAAATATTTACGCACGACTCTTGCGGTAGAAGAAATCAGGAAGACGTTTCCAATTTGGTGATTAAATAAAACAAAAATTTCTAAATTACAAAGCGTCAATTAATTACAGACACCCGTTATACCAATAATAAGTATTTCAACCGTTTATAAGTACTAGCACTAGCATAAGTATCTTATTTATCTTTTATGAATTAATTTATTTTACAGTAGCTCTTGCGTCTTATATTGTTCCTATTATTTATAGACGTAATTTATTTTTAGTGACGGCATCTAGTTTAAATTTATAGCAGAATGCTAAAGTAGTATATTTTGTGATTTTTTAAAATATGTTCGTTTTTATTGTAGTTATACAATTTAAGTATACTTATATCATTTTTGGCATGTTTTGGTTCTTTTTCGATGTATACCAGTTTATCCGCGAGACCTCAGGCAACTGTAATCATATAGGTGAATTTCTCCAAAATTTGGGACCATAGGAATTAAATGCATTAATGCATTTTTGATAGAGTTAGTAAGGTTAAGGTTGTGGATGAAAAATTAAAAAAAGACGAGTAATTTTAATTTTTTATTTAAGTTATATCAAGAAATAATATTATAAGTCATTAGTTTGTATTGTTATACTACACATGTATAATCATAAATAAACTATATCCAAAATGCACCTATTTATATTATTATTATTATTGAAGAACGTCAAATTTTTGGTTTGATTATTTAATGATAGTTGTACTGGTAAGTATAAATAACACAAAGTTTTACAAACTTTGCCTTTGTAATTTCTTTTCTTAGAATATCTGTACACTATTCCTATCATGACATATGTTTCTGATAATAAATTTAGCACCACCTGTATAATTTGTTTAAAATTACGTCAGCCTGTACATTAATTAATATTCATAAAATAATATTCAATATTAAGTTATAATTCAGAGAAGCAAATGAGTAATAAGGAATAATGAAAGTGAAATAATATGAAATGCAGAAAAGAGCTACCAGAAGAAAGAAAATGACATTAATTGACACCTAAGCTTTCATTACAAATTATAGCTTCTCCAGCAAAGGAAGTTATAGATTCAAACATGTTTTATAGTATGCAAACTATATTTCACAAGGTTAAGTCCCATGGGCACCTGTAAATAGCTGGCATACATTTTTTGGTGTGTTCTACGACTTTGTCACTAGATTTCGGCGCCATTAAAGAGAGAGATAAGTGTAGAAGGTGACAATCAATCTTCAAATGAAAAGATTTTTACTAATGTAGTTACTATACCCCTACTGTAAACATAATAACGAAGTCAGTAAACGTGGACGTTGAAAATTAATTCATTTTACTTGAGTTTCTTATATTGTACTAGTCGATTTAAAACGAAATAATAAAATTTATGTAAATATGTTATAGATATATACCACCAGATAAAACATAAATGAAAGTATGTAATAGTTTTATACCGCTTTAATACATTTCCAAATTGCCATAATTTTATGTTTGCAAAATAAGTCATCATGCATTTCACAATAAATTTTATTAGGTGCATAAATTTTCTTTAAATATATTTGTCAGAATCTCTAGTACATGAATTGCATTAATAAATTTTATTAAGTTTAAACAACCCAATATTATTGTAAATTTAAAGCAGATTTGTATTGACATCAGTTTAACTTTAATAATCACAATTGCTTTTCCTTTGTTAATTTTTAATCTTGGGATTATTCCTTTCAATGCATTATATGCAAGAGAAATATATTAACCAGCCTTGACATTAATGTCATTAAGAAAATGCACCCTTACATTAAGGTAATTTCATATACTTTCTAAATTGTGAAACCCTCCTTTATTTAACTGATGAATGGATACAACTTCTCTAAAGTAATAGGTATAAAATTTTAAATATTCAGTTTTGGCATAACCTCCGTTATGACACTATGAACGTGGTAAATGCTTCGCGCGTATGCGAACTTAAATACTCCAGTCAAAGTTTACATTACATATTTAATAAGTGAAAGTTTATAAGACGGAATTACAAGGACTGTTCAGATTAATAGGTAGTCTAAATTTATAAACTAGTGCATTTGAGACCAGTGGCGGCGCATGCCTAGAAAAACTAGATGGCCAAGACTAAACAGAAGGTTTGAAGTGTACTGCGCTCAAGAAATATAGATTACGCAGCTTGGTATAGTGTTAAAAAATGTGAAATAAGTAGATTAATAAATATTTTAAATTTATGTTATCAAGGTATTCAAAATTGCCACAAATAATTTTGAAATAACATATAGATAAGTTTTCATTACAGATTTCCTAAAACTGTTTATTCCAGCCAAAAATGTTTGCTTATTCTAAATCTCTGCAAATAATATTAATTGATATTTTTTTAAGCAGCTTCTCATGGTCCTTGTAATGCATTTTAATACCTTTATTCAAATAAAAGAAACATAGAAGTTAACATAATGCAATTACTTTTACTTATCTTATATTTTCAACACCGTCTAAAGTACCTTTTGGGGAAAAGTGGAATTAAAAAATAAGTAAAAGTAATTATGGTTAGTTAATATGTATGTTTATTTTACTTGAATAATTGTATTGGCACCGTACAAGGGACATAGAAAAAATCGGCACTTTTAATAATATTTTTTGTGTAATGAAACATTCTTTTCCATGCTAAAGAATTATTCGAAAATTAGAATGTTTCCATTTCATTCTACTAATTAGCGAAGTTAGCCTGAGTGCTACCAGCAGCACCACAGGATAGATGTATTATGTGTGGATGAATTAAATTATAAATATTAAATATAATTTATGAACATAATTTAATATCACTGATTAACATTAATATTATCAAATGGAAATAGTATAATTTTCAAATAATTCTTTGGCATTGTGAAAAATTTAACATTTCTTGAAATAGTTTGCCACCATGAACAAAACATTTACATCAGTTTCTTACTATAATTTAAGGCGTTAAGAGATTGATATATACATCTCCAAAATGGTGCAGGTGGTAGCACGGTGGTCCAACAGGCCTCGGGACATATGATTTTTAAAAGACGCAAAAACTTTAAAGAATAGATTTTTTAAGAGAACATTGATGAAAAACCTCCTTTTCTTATTACATCTATCCACCAACAAATTGTATTTTATTGTATCTAATTTTCGAGAAATTCCGTCAAATTGCACGAAAACTTTAATTACTAATAATCATTCAACTATACATTTTTGTATTATTTTTCTTTTAGATTTATTACTTTAAATGCATTACAGTAGAGTCTCGATATAGTGAACACACCATATAGTGAACTATCCACTGCAGTGAACAGTGACTGACAAGTTGATTTCCACTGATGAAGCACTGAAATCTTTGAATACGGTTTTTCAGTGGGCTGAAGAAAACCCAAATGAAATAGAATATTCTCGTATAATTGCCCTTCAACATTTGAGAACTAAGTTGGTTCAAAAAATGTACAATAAGCCAACAAAGCAAACAAAAGTAACAGATTTCTTTTAATCCACTGACTAACTTAATTTTGCATATGTATTTTTTTTTCTACTGTATTACATAGTTATTAAGCACTATTACTGCTATTCATTTTTTTATTTTATTATAAGGTTTAAGCATTAAAATATGAAGTGTTAAGTTAATAAAGTAATAAACACCTTGTAAGTATTCCTATTGAGCGTTCTTAACTGCACTCCAAATAGTGAACAACCTCGGTGGAGTGATAAAGCCATGCATTAATTAGTTCACTATATCGAGACTCTACTGTATTTACAATATTCTTCAACTATTCGTTCTTCATGACAAGTTAAAAATAAATAGTGAAAGCTTGGGTATAAGGTGAAATATAATAATTGCCTTTGATTACCTTCATTATTCCTAAATTCACCATATAAGTTGCATAACGTTCAGTTTGTTAATAATCAACTGTATATCCTTTTTATACTTGTCACCGATATTTTGTGAAAACTACATAATTATATGTATTGTAAAATGAATGAAAATTTATCACAATTTTCTGTGTTTTAATGAAATAGAAGTGCAATTCAATAAATAAATATTCAAACAGCCATTGTATGTTATTTCATTAATTTACCATAGATGACATCACTCTTACAAATCATATATGTTTTGTATGTACACCGATTTTTAAGAAGAAGTTTAGATTTAGATCTTCAAAATAAAATATATCCTTATAACGTTTTTATTTATTTTTAGCTCAAGGATCTTATAGATGCAACGGTTGCTCGAGATACTTCCAAAAGAAAAAATATTTTAATTATCACAGGATACAAGTTTGCAGACAAGAATATAAATGCACTGTACAAGGATGCGATTACATATCAAAGTATAAAGGAAATCTAACAAGACATGTAATAACTATACATGGGGTAACTGTGTAATGTGTGTAATAAAGAAAAGAATGATTTTGTCTTTCTCAATACTTATAGATATTAAATTAATATCTTAAACACAAACAAAAATGTATAAATAATTAGCCATATATTTCGACAATTAACTTAGCAACTTTAAAATAGTGTTACATGTAGCCTTTTTGATTATTAACATAAAACTTTCCAAGAATACTTCTTGCCCAATTGTCAGATTATTTAATATAAGAATTTCTACCATAATGTTTATAATTAAATATAACAAAGAAAGAACCAACCCATCTTAGCAATTTTATCAACCGCAAGAAAACAAGTAAGCATTACACATAATAATAATAATAATAATGTGAATTTTCTGGTTTGTGCCATTAATAATACAGGCATATACTGAGTGCGCAACAACTATATTCAAAAACAAGAAGGAATCCCATAGTTTATATAAAGTACTTTAATTACGGCCATTAGTCTGCTATTCCCAAGAATTAATATTTATCTAAAATGAACAATGTCAGGAACATTAAATAATACCTTGTCTTAGAATAAGAAAGAGCGATTTAAATATCCCGCCAAAACCTGCAACACATAGTTTGAAAATGTAGTAAACAATTGACTTAGATTGTAAATAATTGAGAATCTTGTGATTTGTCAACAATTTTAAATATGTGTAAAGAATTTATATTAATAAACCTATTTGAAAAAAAATACATTTCAATATATAATTACGAAAACTTAAGTGGCTTGATACTAAACAAAACCACCTTTGCCAGACTAAAGCACTGAAAGCTAGATACGTATTACGATAACTATGTTGTCATCATCAGTAGTACTGATTAATAAAAACCGCGTTGTCGCTACACAGTAGCGTATACAGAACAACAATATAATTACGGTTTGCACATGAGTCAGTTTCAAACTAAGTTGTAAATTCTAAACGTCTTTATTTCTATAGGTTGATCCGTTATAGAAACAACAAATAAAAGTCCCTACACCATCAAACCCCAAAAAAACTTTATCGGAATTCAAAAAAAAATGGTCATTCATATGTTGCGAAAACGCAACGTTGGTTGGGAAATGTTACTCATGTGACAAATCAGCTGTTCAATAGCAATGGATGGATTTTTATCACAAAAAGAATTGATAGCTATTCTTGAGGAAGCTATGGATGAGATATACAGGCTGTCTCAGAAAATATTATCAAAGGTTCATGTTGAACGCCCATATAAAACGTGTCCATCTTCAAAATACCGTCGTGCAATGAAAATGTAATAAGGATTTTCTAACGAGTCGTATATTTATTTAAGTTGTAACGTCCTATTTATTTCCTTTTATATACCGAAGCAAGTGCTTTCATATGTATTAGTACTTACAATGCAATATTCATAAAAAACGATGCTCTTGAGATGTATAGGCTGACGATATATTAGGTTTTAAAATTTCCGCCCCTGCTTTAATTTAACATAATTATGTAATTTGACATTATAATCCCATAAGCGCAATCTACATGTTTTTTTTAGAATTAAGTTTTAAAATTATATAATGCTATTTCATCATACCGGTAATGCTCTAGTTCCATGTAAAAATAATCCTATGATTATAAAATTATGTTTATTTTATAAATTAAATATTTACGCACGACTCCTGCGGTAGAAGAAATCAAGAAGACGTTTCCAATTTGGTGATTAAGTAAAACAAAAATTTCTAAATTACAAAGCGTCAATTAATTACAGACACCCGTTATACCAATAATAAGTATTTCAACCGTTTATAAGTACTAGCACTAGCATAAGTATCTTATTTATCTTTTATGAATTAATTTATTTTACAGTAGCTCTTGCGTCTTATATTGTTCCTATTATTTATAGACGTAATTTATTTTTAGTGACGGCATCTAGTTTAAATTTATAGCAGAATGCTAAAGTAGTATATTTTGTGATTTTTTAAAATATGTTCGTTTTTATTGTAGTTATACAATTTATGTATCCTTATATCATTTTGGCATCTTTTCGTTCTTTTTCGATGAATACCAATTTATCCGCGAGACCTCAGGCAACTATCATATAAGTGAATTTCTCCAAAATTTGGGACCATAGGAATTAAATGCATTTTTGATAGAGTTAGTAAGGTTAAGGTTGTGGATGAGAAATTAAAAAAAAACGAGTAATTTTAATTTTTTATTTAAATTATATCAAGAAATAATATTATAAGGCATTAGTTTGTATTATTATACTACACATGTATAATCATAAATAAACTATATCCAAAATGCACATATTTATATTATTATTATTGAAGAACGTCAAATTTTGGTTTGATTATTTAATGGTAGTTGTACTGGTAAGTATAAATAACACACAGCTTTTATAAACTTTGCCTTTGTAATTTCTTTCTTAGAAAACTTGTTTACGTTTAGCATTACTTATAACTTTCTTAGAATGCTGTTCGTATCATGACATATGTTTCTGAAAGTAAATTTAGCACCACCTGTATAATTTGTTTAAAATTACGTCAGCCTGTACATTAATTAATATTTATAAAATAATATTCAATATTAAGTTATAATTCATAGAACCAAATGAGTAATAAGGAATAATGAAAGTGAAATAATACGAAATGCAGAAAAGAGCTACCAGAAGAAAGAAAATGACATTAATTGACACCTAAGCCTTCATTACAAATTATAGCTTCTCCAGCAAAGGAAGTTATAGATTCAAACATGTTTTATAGTATGCAAACTGTATTTCACAAGGTTAAGTCCCATGGGCACCTGTAAATAGCTAGCATACATTTTTTGGTGTGTTCTACGACTTTGTCAGTAGATCTCGGCGCCATTAAAGAGAGAGATAAGTGTAGAAGGTGACAATCCATCTCCAATTGAAGAGATTTTTACTAATGTTGTTACTCTACGCCTACTGTAAACATAATAACGAAGTCAGTAAACGTGGACGTTGAAAATTAATTCTTTTTACTTGAGTTTGTAAACATTCACTTTCTTATATTGTGCTAGTCGATTTAAAAAGAAATAATAAAATTTATGTAAAATATATTATAGATATATACCGCCAGATAAAACATAAATGAAAGTAATAGTTTAATACCGCTTTAATACATTCCAAATTGCCATAATTTTATGTTTACAAAATCAGTCATCATGCATTTCACAATAAATTTTATTGGGTGCATAGATTTTCTTTAAATATATTTGTCAGAATCTCTAGTACATGAATTTGCCTTAATAAATTTTGTTAAGTTTAAACAACCCAATGTTATCGTAAATTTAAAGCAGATTTGTATGGACAATAGTTTAACCAGCCTAGACATTAATGTCATTAAGAAAATGCACCCTTACATTAAGGTAATTTCATATACTTTCTAAATTGTGAAACCCTCCTTTATTTAACTGATGAATGGATACAACTTCTCTAAAGTAATATAAAATTTTAAATATTCAGTTTTGGCATAACCTCCGTTATGACGCTATGAACGTGATAAATGCTTCGCATGTATGTGAACTTAAACACTCCAGTCAAAGTTTACATTACATATGTAATCAGTGAGAGTTTATAAGACGGAATTGCAAGGACTGTTCAGATTAATAGGTAGTCTAAAGTTATAAACTAGTGCATTTGGGACCAGTGGCGGCGCATGCCTAGAAGAACTGGATGGCCAAGACGAAACAGAAGGTTTGAAGTGTATAACTGCGCTCAAGAAATATAGATTACGCAGCTTGGTATAGTGTTAAAAAATGTGAAAAAGGTAGATAAATAAATATTTTAAATTTATGTTATCAAGGTATTCAAAATTACCACAAATAATTTTGAAATAACATATAGATAAGTTTTTATTACAGATTTATTAAAAAATGTTTATTCCAGCCAAAAATGTTTGCCTATTCTAAATCTCTGCAAATAATGTTAATTGATATTTTTTTAGCAGCTTCTCATTGTTCTTGTAATGCATTTTAATACCTTTATTCAAATAAAAGAAACATATAAGTTAACATAATGCAATTAATTACTTTTACTTATCTTATATTTCCAACACCTTCTGGGGAAAAGTGGAATTATAAAATAAGTAAAAATAATTATGGTTAGTTAATATGTATGTTTCTTTTATTTGACTAGTTGTATTGGCACCGTACAAGGGACATAGAAAAAATCGGCACTATTAATAATATTTGTTGTGTAATGAAACATTCTTCTCCATGCTAAAGATTTATTCGAAAATTAGAATGTTTCCATTTCATGCTACTAATTAGCGAAGTTAGTCTGGGTGCTACCAGCAGTACCACAGGATAGATGGATGAATTAAATTATAAAAATTAAATATAATTTATGAACATAATTTAATTTTACTGATTAACATTAATATTATCAGTTGGAAATAATATAGTTTTCAACTAATTCTTTGGCATTGTGAAAAATTTATCATTTCTTGAAATAGTTTGCCACCATGGACAAAACATTTACATCAGTTTCTTAATATAATTTAAGGCGTTAAGAGATTCGTATATACATCTCCAATATGGTGCAGGTGGTAGCACGGTGGTCCGACAGGCCTCGGGACATATGATTTTTAAAAGACGCAAAAACTTTAAAGAATAGATTTTTTAAGAGAACATTGATGAAAAACCTCCTTTTCTTATTACATCTATCCACCAACAAATTGTATTGTATTGTACCTAACTCAGTTTCGAGTATGGCTCACAGTCAGTGGAAATTGGATAATATGACTGTTCCGTCAAATTGCACGAAAAACTTTAATTACTAATAATCATTCAACTATACATTTTTGTATTATTTTTCTTTTAGATTTATTACTTTAAATGCATTATTTACAATATTCTTCAACTATTCGTTCTTCATGACAAGTTAAAAATAAATAGTGAAAGCTTGGGTATAAGGTGAAATATAATAATTGCCTTTGATTACCTTCATTATTCCTAAATTCACCATATAAGTTGCATAACGTTCAGTTTGTTAATAATCAACTGTATATCCTTTTTATACTTGTCACTGATATTTTGTGAAAACTACATAATTATATGTATTGTAAAATGAATGAAAATTTATCACAATTTTCTGTGTTTTAATGAAATAGAAGTGCAATTCAATAAATAAATATTCAAACAGCCATTGTATGTTATTTCATTAATTTACCATAGATGACATCACTCTTACAAATCATATATGTTTTGTATGTACACCGATTTTTAAGAAGAAGTTTATTTTTAGATCTTCAAAATAAAATATATCCTTAAAACGTTTTTATTTATTTTTAGCTCAAGGATCTTATAGATGCAACGGTTGCTCGAGATACTTCCAAAAGAAAAAATATTTTAATTATCACAGGAGACAAGTTTGCGGACAAGAATATAAATGCACTGTACAGGGATGCGATTACATATCAAAGTATAAAGGAAATCTAACAAGACATGTAATAACTATACATGGGGTAACTGTGTAATGTGTTTAATAAAGAAAAGAATGATTTTGTCTTTCTCAATACTTATAGATATTAAATTAATATCTTAAACACAAACAAAAATGTCTAAATAATTAGCCATATATTTCGACAATTAACTTAGCAACTTACGCAGAAAACTTTAAAATAGTGTTACATGTAGCCTTTTTGATTATTAACATAAAACTTTCCAAGAATACTTCTTGCCCAATTGTCAGATTATTTAATATAAGAATTTCTACCATAATGTTTATAATTAAATATAACAAAGAAAGAACCAGCAATTTTATCAACCGCAAGAAAGCAAGTAAGCATTCCACATATAATAATAATAATAATGTGAATTTTCTGGTTTGTGCCATTAATAATACAGGCATATACTGAGTACGCAACAAGTATATTCAAAAACAAGAAGGAATTCCATAGTTTATATAAAGTACTTTAATTACGGTCATTAGTCTGCTATTCCCAAGAATTAATATTTATCTAAAATGAACAATGTCAGGAACATTAAATAATACCTTGTCTTAGAATAAGAAAGAGCGATTTAAATATCCCGCCAAAACCTGCAACACATAGTTTGAAAATGTAGTAAACAATTGACTTAGATTGTAAATAATTGAGAATCTTGTGATTTGTCAACAATTTTAAATATGTGTAAAGAATTTATATTAATAAACCTATTTGAAAAAAAATACATTTCAATATATAATTACGAAAACTTAAGTGGCTTGATACTAAACAAAACCACCTTTGCCAGACTAAAGCACTGAAAGCTAGATACGTATTACGACAACTATGTTTTCATCATCAGTAGTACTGATTAATAAAAACCGCGTTGTCGCTACACAGTAGCGTATACAGAACAACAATATAATTACGGTTTGCACATGAGTCAGTTTCAAACTAAGTTGTAAATTCTAAACGTCATTATTTCTATAGGTTGATCCGTTATAGAAACAACAAATAAAAGTCCCTACACCATCAAACCCCAAAAAAACTTTATCGGAATTAAAAAAAAAACGGTCATTCATATGTTGCGAAAACGCAACGTTGGTTGGGAAATGTTACTCATGTGACAAATCAGCTGTTCAATAGCAATGGATGGATTTTTATCACAAAAAGAATTGATAGCTATTCTTGAGGAAGCTATGGATGAGATATACAGGCTGTCTCAGAAACAAAAAGACGGAGTAGCAGGTATGTAAAGCCCGAACAGAAACAGGCCCAAATATACCGCAATAACGATGAAATTAAAAATTTAATTTTCTATATTGTTTTTTAGATAAAAAAATTACATTACGGACCTGGCACAGAATGTGTGTTTATAAATACACGTAAGAATGCTCATTTGTAAATAGAAACGAGCACGCATTCATAGAAAAATACGCTTTTATTTGTATAAAACGGGGAAAAAACGTTAAATCGTACTCATTCTTATAAAACATACTTTTTGCCCGATGCGCAGCTATGTAGTCGGTTGTTGAACCAGATAGGCGACCCACTTTATTGCAAACTTGTTTTTATTTTTAAAATAGGAAGGTTGTTGCTCTTTAATGTGTTTGTAGTCGGAAACAGCTAATTATTATTATTTTAGAATATTCAAAAAATCGTAGTTTTTCTAGCCTTTATTACAGTAAATATCAAGAATGTAATTATTTTTTTCTAGCAGGTGTAAAATTAAAGTAATTAATGGTTTGATATTTATTATCCTTTTTTTTAACACAAGTAATATGGTGGTCCTGAAAAGGACCGATTGTGAAAGTGAAGCAGGTGTATATTTAGTCCAAGGTCGGCGTAAGGCTAATAGCATTCGTTATTATTTTTTTTCTGCCGCCTGCGCACGAACAAAGACTTGATATTTTGAGGGTACGTTTTTGCGCAATCTAGCTTCCGATTTCTGCTACTCCGTCTTTTTATTTCTGGGACAGCCTGTATAGAAAACGAAAGGAAAACCATCAAATTTTGTTTCACAATATTTTTCGTCTTATAAACTGTTTAGAGTATTGTCTGAAAAGGAATATTTCGCTTCAGGGACCATCCGAGAAAACAGAACAGCCATAGAAACCTTAAAATCGATCTGAAAGAAAAAGCAAGGTTCTTTGGAGGCTGTTTACGATGACAACACAACTATTTCCTTGGTCAAATGGAATGATATTTTTGTTGTTACTGTTATTAGTAACTAATTTAATTGTTGACCCGCTATCCACAGCAATGAGATATAATAGAAAAGAGAAGAAAGAAGTCAACATCCAACATCCCAATGTTATAACAAGTAGGGGGGGGGGGGGCGTAGATTTACACGACAATGGTGTTGCAGATTACCGCATTCCTATTGCGGGAAAAAAGTGTTGTTGGCCGTTATTTAGCAATGCGATTGACAGTGTGATCGTCAATGCTCTAACTTGGAAAACACGAAAAACACGTTTAGAACAATATAACAAAAATTAGCACATAACATATTATTTAGTATGTGCACATTTTTGTTCTGTTTACCAATGATGCGTGCACATTTGCTTTTTCTTGACTCTTTGGAATTATTATTGTTTGTTAAAAAATACGTCTGAAGGGTGCCCAGTAAGTTAACAATAGTAACGAAAAACATAAATTTGTTGTTTTATTATTACCTTTAGTAAATATTAGTAATTATGGGTTAAACGTACATATTGTATTTAATATATGTAACATAGTAAAATATAATAAACCAAAGCAAAAATACAGTACAATATTCACATGTTATGGCTTGATTATGTTATAAAATATGGCAAACATTGAAAACTTATATTTTGATATTAAATTTGCTTATACAAGAACCAATGAAATCTCTTAAAAATATTCTGAGACAAGGTATACTAAGATTTACATATTTATATATGTGGAATAAATGCTTGGCTTCTGGTTGACAAAGTGTCTTAGTTAATTATAGTCACCAAATTGGAGAACTCAGTTTGTAATCTTCAGAAGTTGTTCCAAATAAAAGTGTTATTAAAAATACCGATCTTCTAGAATGTACATATGATGTATGTATAAACGTCACAAAATATGTCCCTTGGAAGTAGTGATTGTGTGAAAATATTTGTTGTAGATATCTCATGGATTGTATTAATAAATCTTCGTGTTTCCTCATTAATAATCGCCATTAAATTTTATATATTGTTTTCAATAATAATGTACACGTTGTCAAAAAATACATGTATTCTAAGGAAATAAGGATGTTTATGTTATTTCAGTGATTTAGTTCTGAGAACATCCTCAACTTTTCGTATTAGATCATTTTATTATAATTGTGTCTTTTTTCAGGTCGTCTCTTCACTTGTCCAAAATGTTTACGTGGTTATAAACATTCTCAGTCGTTGTCTAGGCATAAGAGATATGAGTGCGGGAAGGAACCTCAGTTCATGTGCAAAGTACCAAATTGTGGCTTTAAATCCAAAACCAAAACAAACTTAAAAACACACGTAATATCCTGTCATGACGTTTATAATGAAGATATAAGTAGCTATTTGTAACTCTTTGTCATATTTATAAAACGAGAGATATGAAAATGTTTTGGAAAATAAACAATGTTTCTTTATTTTCGAATCTTGTTGTAACTCACCCTCAGTTTGAATTTATAGCGGAGCGATTTTGTTTGAAATGTAAACTTTTAGAATAAAAGTGCCAGTGACGTAATCGATTCCATTTTAAATCAAATCTAACCTTAAAACAGGGAATATCTGTTGTTTTCAACTTGTTTGTAATGCAATGAGCATAGCCAGGAATTTTTGAAGTGAAAACCTATGGGCGCGTTGATTGTGGGCACTGAACGAGACTGAGCCGGCTATGTAACGCTCGCTCGGGCAAAGTTGGCTCGAGGCGACTAAGGGAGCGAGAGAGATATAGTTAACGCGTCTCTGCTGGTCTCTGCTATACTCGCTCGGCAACCGTTTCACGCTCGGCTTTGTATTATAACGCTCTTTCGGGTAAAGTCGGCTGGTATTATTAACCTCGCCTTGATGACGTTTTCACTTCTGCCGTGTGGTCTTAAGCACACCCATTTTTTAACTTTGTTTTCTGTGCCAGTGGCGAAAGAATAAATTTATCTACTGTGAAAAATCAAAATTTGCGAAAATATAAAATTCTTATTCGATAATTTCATTTAATCATAGGCAATAGTTGTAGCAGCCGAGATATAGGAAGAAATATAATTAATAAAAATGATAGTCACAGTCACAGCTAAGATTTGGAGATATTTCATGACTTAAAAATACTTGAAAATCATACTATTTTCCTACACAATGCTTCATTAAAAAATATAATAATTTTTGTATTTCAGCATTACAACACGAAATGACATCTTACTAACGGGGAAAGTATGAGATAATGATATATGATTATTTAGTACTTTTACTGAAATAAGGAAATCAATGACGAACTTACAAGTTCTTTAGAATAATTATTAAATTCGCATATGATATGAGTTTGGTTCATTTTAATTTATCCATATAGTAAAATAATACTCTGAAATAGTAACAGACAGTCACATTACCGTTTAAGTGTATTGTGAGGTTAAGTTGCAGTAGCCGTTTCTCCGGGAATATTCACGGGAATTATTATAATAATAAGAGCATTTTTTATTTAAAAAACAATGAAAGGAAGAGTTAAAAAACATGTAAAAAAATGTATCACATATATAATGTTATTTATAATGAAATTGTTAATCAACTTAGTTTGTCTCTGTTTATGTTAAAGATTCTCACCAATCGCAGAGAACAGTATCGTTTCCGTTAAAGGACTTGAGTAAGTTTATATGGAACTAAGTTTGAATTTGATTATATTACTAAAGCATGATTAAAGATAGATATCCTGTGACAAATTAATGTTCGAATAATACACAAATTCGCTTGTTTTGAACAAATTAAAGCGAGGAACTATTCGCCATATGAAATATTCACGTACATTTTGTTTTAGGATCCAGAAGATATGTATGCATTTGCGGAAAGGCTTACAGGCATCAACCCAGTCTTTCCAGGCATAGGAATTACGAATGTGGTAACAAACAAAAACGTTTTTTCTGTGGCGGTTGTACTTACACATGTTGCCATAAATCTCAACTTACAAGACATATACATAGAAAACATAAATGAAATTTGGATACATAAAATAAACTTTATTAGATTTTGAATGAAAAAAATACATGTAAAGTAACACATACTTAAAAAAAACTTGTTTTATTTCCTTCTTTCTATACTACTAACATTATTCGATTTGGCGGTATATCTAATATCTATTTTTAAGGCGCATCCAATATTGCTGACTTTGTTTGACACTTCATATTATGTAAGTGAATTTTGTGGATTTTAGGTTTTAACTTTCTGATTAAACCGAGATTTGCTTGCAAGGACTGTGGGAAAACGTACAATCACCAGCCGAGCTTGTCGAGACACCGTAAGTACGAGTGCAAGAAGGAAAGGAAATTTTATTGTAGCTACTGCAGATATGCTGCCTACCAGAAAACTCATTTGATAAGTCACGTATCGAGAAAGCATTTAATTCAGACGAAATGAGCTTCTTCGTTTTTATATTATTTTTTGTTTGTTTTGATTTTGTAATCTATTGATTTAGTTGTTAGAATTGTTTTGTATTATTATATATTTCTTATACAGCATGTGTCAATTTTCATTAGCCATAGGCGATTAATCCATACAGTACGTGGCAACATAGTACCCCTTCTTTCCTTTCCAATGCCAGCACGACCGATGCATGCTCGTAAATACAAGTTAGCGTGGTTAGCAGTAACTCTTCGACCACCGGCTTGGGTGTTTGTAATGCGTTCAGAAATAATATTTACGAGTTGCAAGGATTTGTTTTTCTTTTTCCTTTCAGTAAATGCAGAGAATTATTAAGCTGCGTTCACGCTGCATGACACAAACAAAAGCGTAATTCTAATAAAATTAAAAATAAGGTAAATAAAAAAGGATTCTGAAAATAATAATAAACTACTAGATCAGGAGATCGCGGCGGCCATTTGATGTTTCCCGTTCCAGTAATAAGACGGCTTTTATTGCAGACTAGATCGCAACGTGTTCGCAGCTAAACATTGAATGTAAAATCTGGTCCGGAGAAGTGGGAAGATCGGAGAAAGTCGTTGTGATGTCGATTGTTGCCGGGATTGGTGACGGACAGTAGAGGTGCCACGTTGCCACGTATTACTTGTATACGTATAAATCGCACGTAAACATTGAATCCCTATACCTAATGAAAATTGACACATACCGTATATATATATTAGTGGAAATCAGAATATTGTATCGGAAAAGATATATCATTTACTATACAAAATGATAAATCTTTTATAATAAGACTTTCTTTAATTTAAGTTTAAATGGAAAATTTTAATAACATCTCCTAAGGTTATATGAATATACAAAACTCATATGCATTAACGCTGGGGAATTAAATGAATTTGTATGACAATGACAAAGAATGAATTTCTTTTGGTATTATACTGAAAAACACAGGTTTGCAAAGTTTAGCTTATTTTTCCTACTCCCATCTTTAAAATGCAATCTATCATATAAAGTTGAATCGTTTTGGCAACCGACACCACCAGAGTAGGAACTAAAGACTGCAATTCATTCCCATCAACCGGGACAACAACAAAATTAAACTAAATAATAGTTATTTACGGACCAAGTGCGGGAAGACTATTTTCCCGCATGAGCGCATTTTGAAAGCACGAGCGACCGCAGGAAGTGAGTGCTTTTAATTGCGCGAATGCGCGGAGGATGTCTTCAAGCAAGTGGTTTGTACAATATTTTTTGTACGAACATTAAATTAAAAAAATATTATTGATTAATGTCATTAGTATCATACCTAACCTAAGATAGATGACCTAATTAATTTAAGCATTTTATGTACGTAACTATTACTCACCTTTCCCTAAACTTAAGTTATTATATTCTTACACATGGCAAACATGATGTATTTATTCTTATAATTATAAATTTATAGTACATTTATTGCGTTTTTTTGGTTTAATTAGAAAATATGATGAACTGCCAATATGAATGTCGATGTGATCAAATAGATGGCGCCACAAATTTATTGGAAGAATTTTTAATTAATTACTCCTACTTCCCCAACTTTTAGTGAAGAATAGTCGGGGGTAGTAGGATTTTATAGTTAAATCTTATTACTATCAAGTTAGATTTTTTTAAATGTCCCAAACAGCCAGTGTTTTTTTTTCAATTTTTACAGTCGCCCCGACCGGGAAATACTCTTTCCTAGTCGAGCTACACATGCGCCAAATGTCACTTTACAGGCGGTGAGTACGAAAATAGTATTTCAGGATATATAGCTTCTGCTAGTAAAATTCCATTGCATGAAAGGCAGTTACAAATTCAATATTATAACCAGTTATTTAATATTAGTTTTCTATACTTATACATATATTTTATTTAATACAAATTATTCTGTGTTATTCAACAGCATTGTTTACAAATTTAATTGTTTGGACGACAATTAAACGAAACGTCAAGAGGTAATTATGACAAATGTCAAAAGGTGTATGAATATTATAATTTATGATAGTCCTCAAATGGCTTTTGTAGAGTATATTACTTGACAGATAAAATTTTGCAACATCTCAAATTTGACGCGATATCAATTTATTGGCGCATGTCGGTTGCGAAGGCGAGTCAACCTGTTCCCACGACGCTAAGTGATCTTTTAAAAACACCTTGATAAGCTTCGGGCGCTTTAGTCACGGGGTGAACATAGCAACGGGCTCTTTAATTAGTGGCTGAAATTAGCGCTAGGTTTTTTAATTGCAAAAATTAATTAAAACTCCATCAGGTTGGTTGACACTTGTCATAAATCTGTCAAAATAACTCGACATGGCGCGAAACCAAACCAAAAATTTTTTTGTTTATTTGCTGTCGTTGAAAAAGTATACTCGTTTTAAAAACTCACTCGTTTTACTCACTACGCTTCGCTCGTGATTAATTATACTCGTAACTAAAATGAGGTTTATAAAACATGATACATAGTATACTATTTCGTTATTAGGAATCAAATATTTGTTCCTTAAAGTCACTTTTGCTAATCGTTTTTACCGATGATAGGCAAATCTTACTATATAATAGTAAAGTTTGACATATTTAAGTTTTATGAATACTTTCAGAAGTAAAAAGAACATTCAAAGTCTACTTGATGTCACACTTTTCTATTTTATGTAAGAGTGACTCATAGGCGATGACTATCTTACACGTCATCGCCTATGAGACACTCGAAGTTTTTTGATCTCTACAATATCTGTAGAAGAAACTAAACTTGGAGTCTGTGGCTTGAAACTACACAAAAACACTAAAACACCTTCACCACACTAAAGCACAAAAATGGCTAAATACGTATTTCAACAACTAAGTTGCCATCATCAGTAGCACTGATTAAAAATCGCGCTGTCTACACACCGTAGCGTAACAGAACAACACTGATTTCCAATTTACAGGGTGGTTTATTTATACTTTTACCTAGACTACCTACCTACTACTGTTATTGAGGTAGTTAGTAGCCTAGGTAAAAGTATAAATAAACCATCCCTGTAAATTGGAAATCAGTGTTGTTTTGTTACGCTACGGTGTGTAGACAGCGCGATTTTTAATCAGTGCTACTGATGATGACAACTTAGTTGTTGACATACGTATTTAGCCATTTTTGTGCTTTAGTGTGGTGAAGGTGTTTTATTGTTTTTGTGTAATATCTGTAGAGATCAAAAAACTCGAAATATACTATTTTTTGTTCGCTTTATGAAATATTCAGCAATTATTCGGAAGTTCGTGATTATTTAACAACACGTTTGTACAAAACTGAGTGTATTTTATAAATTGAAATGTGCATAATGCTAGACAACTAAATACAAATCACGAAGGAGCCCCTAATTGTTATGTGTCTAATTTTTCTAGTTTGATATCTATATTTGTTTATTATTGCTGCATTATATACTATATTCTGATCTCTTCATTTTGATAATATGCCTATTTTACTCGTCAGATATAACATTTATTTCATTACATTTTTTTAGTAAATTTATTATTTATAACAAAATAAACTGTTATAAACTTTTTAGTGTTTTTTTCTTCTTTTTTATGGAAATTTATGAAGATAATCATACGTGTAGGGAAGGAAAAAGTATTTAATATATTTCGTACTAAAATTATTATTTTTATATTAGGTACTTATTTGTATAAAAGTTCGAAGTTCAACATTTCTTCCTATTGCAGGAATACTTTTATAAGAATCAACTAAGGTAAATACGTTTTGTACATTAAAAAATTATCCTTACGCTTTAATCTACGTATTGTATTTACTATTTCAAATATACAGGATGATTTATGCACAAACGTATTTATTTGAGGTAGAGCTAGTTTGCAATGGATTTTTCCATAATATCCATGACAAAAGTTGAAGATTTATAAGGTATATATCTATGTATTAATTATTAAGTTTTGTTCATTTAAGAGGACAAATTTTTCTTTAATTTAAATTAAATAAAAGGAAACGTTTTCTTTCTAATATTTCACAAAACTATGTGAATTGTCCATTAGAGTCTGATACAAATTTCAAGAAAAACCGCGGATAGCATGACTATAAAGTAACGGAGAATAACTCAACAATTTCACGATTCACGTTTTTCAAGAAAAGAAAAAAAGCGTATCATGGTAGTAGACCAACCTAATCTCATCAAACATTGATAAGGTATATATGGGCGGTGTTGATCGAAGCGATCAAAACATCAATGTATACCGTATAGGAATTCTGGAGAAAAAGTGTCAGTTCTCTCTTATTGCGCAAATGATAGACATTGCAGAAATAAATGTCTGGAAACTCCATAAATTGGAGGCAACATGGACACCTCACTTTTAGAAGGAAGATTGCTCTTAGGCTTATTGAAACTAATGCCAAGAATATTCTACAAAAATCATCTCCTCATTTGAAAATGCTACTTCAAGATTTGACAGAATCGATCATTTAGTAACTGAACAAACAAGGCCAACTGCGAAGTATACAAAATGTGGCGGAGCTTTATAGGTGAGGTGCTTTGTCACATATCACAGGGGGGCATAACATTTTCTTATATGTACCTATTTACGCACAAATTAATGAACATAAAATAAAATAAAAAAATACTTTATTGTCGTCAGTTTTCTTACTGTCCTATTAAAAGGACACCTCTTAGTGACTATTTTACTAAAATTCAGGATTTTTTTATGTTATCAGTGAGTCTAAACTAATATAGTACTAATAAAAAAATATATTTTACAAAAAAAAATGTTGCCTGGGTTAATAAAGGCAGGACAAATTGGGCAAAACAGAAAAACGAGCATTTTACTCAGACTGATATATATTATTTTTTCTTCGTATCTGGATTACAAATTTGGGCAAATTGCTACAACTAAAACTGTCACCATGTCGTAAACTATCAATTTCAAACTTGTGAATGTACCTGTGAACGTGAGTCTCGCGTGATTTTGATTGAATTAATGTTTCAATTGTATGTTTGTCAATATAGCTACGGTGATCTGTAAATGGTAGCATTCAGCAGACGGATCGTTCCCGCTTCAACTGTTCACTTGACAACAGTTGAATGTTCGCTGGACAGCACCGTTCACCTTCATGTGATCATCTTCCATTTGGTACTTTTCACTGCTGCCATATGTTAGAATTATACAGATTAAACCGAACAAACAATAATAATAAATCTTTTTCTGCATTAAATTCGGTGTAGTTTGTAGTTTAAGGGCCGGTGTTTGCAACCCCGATTAAAATATTCTCTTAACTCCAATATTATATACATTTTGTCTGCACAATACCTTTAATTTGCTTATTTGACTTTTCTAGTAACTTTCTTCAAAATTATGTGTTACGTTGGTGTTGGAATGCGTTAATGGCGCATGCGTACAGAATACGCTCATTAAGTAAGCGAATTTTTCCGCTCGAAAAAATGGCGACCGCTCAGACTGAGTGTAAATCCGCTGAATTCGATCTCTGAACTGTTGCGCAGCTGTTGGGTCTGCTGAATGCGACCAATCTTTAAGAATTCTATCATTAACATGGTTATACATATTATGAATCATTTCGAATAATATATAGAACAACTGTCTTCAACATTAGAATATACTTGTCAGTATAGCATAGCCGATACTGCTGCCACCTATATTTCGTATAGGTACTGACATTATGTCACTAATACGAAAATGAACATTATTGTACTAGTAACGTAATGGGTTGGTTCTATGCATGGGGTTAGTTGTGTAATATGATAATTACGCTACCCGTAGTAATGGAAGCCAATGTTTTATTATTTTTTTAGTTTGAAATAGTAGTAGAAGCGAAACATGGCCGTCCGCATAAAACTCATAGGCCTCAAAAACTATTGACTTTTTTTTATAATGGATATTGTGGATATATCTATTGCAAATGAGATTTACAAATACTTCGACAGAGGTTTTACTCTATGTTACAAGTAAGCGATTATGATTGATCCAAAGAGTCTCTTAATGTAAACTAAACCCAAAAAATATTTTTTACATATTTTTTTAAAATTTACTTGTGGTGTTGGAATTAGTTTAAAGTCTAGCTAGTATTTATGTATCATAATCTATCACACAAGGACTTTCAGAAGAACTGCTTTCACGTTTTACCTGGCATATCACCCGTACCAATTCTAATTCATAATATTTTCAGGTTATATACACGTTTGTAATCAATGCGGGAGGGGTTATAAGAGCAAAAACTCATTGATTAGTCACATTACCCACGAATGTAACAAGGAACCGAGGTACGCTTGCAATTTTTGCTCGAAAAAATGGAAGAGGAAAACGAATTTGAAGCAACACATATATAATGTACACAGAAGACTTCTTGGGAGCAACTTCCTACCTAAATGATTTCAACTCTATTTTTATAACATTTTGTGTTCGTTTTGATATAATTTGTTTAATGTTAATCACTTTTTATCAGGTTTTATTTACAGTAAATAGATAATTATGAAAATATCGCAATATTACACAGTGAGTATGTAAGTATAGGTTGAAATAAATTTGTTAAAAATTAGAAAATAGTAGAAAAAAATGTTGGGAACACGTCGATTTTTATTTTATTATTTGATTTTACTTAAAGCAATGTGTACAATCAGTACTATGATAACATACATTATTTTATTAATTATTGGAAATTAATTTGAAATTTTAGTTAAAGTTATTATTCATATGTAAATTCAGCACTTCTTTTTATCTTAAAAGTTGATAGACATGTTACTTTTGAAATAATTTTCTTAAAGAAATTGGAAAATATTTGAACTGGTTGTTTTTATTTTTTTATTGTACAGCTTTTTAATTAAAGAAATATATATTCAATGCAGTCCATGTAAAAGTCATGACGTCACAGATTTTATTGTTAAATGAAATACTTTTTTCTTATTTTATATTACGTGATGGTTTAAATACAATTATTAATATATAAATTCGACTTTTGTTTAAGACAATGAATACATATTTCAAATACGCTTACCTAAATTAAAACAATTTTATGTTTACTTCAGATATTGCATGCAAAGTATGAGTTTATATGAGTATTTAATAAAAACATCTCTGTTATAATAACTTTTGTGAGCAATTTTGTATATATTATTCATAGACAAAAATATGGGTAATAGAAAATAAAATATATATTGGGATATTTTTCCTATAAGTAATAATTTCCTAATTCTTTTAATAAAATTATTTCAAAAGTAATATGTATGTAATACGATAAACAGTGTTATTTAAAAGATATAAGTTAATTTAGATATTGATATTCTTCCAATGGAAACCTTGATATCAAATATTTTACATGAGTCATTTATGTATATTGTTTTTAGTCAAAACTAAGCATAAGGAAATATAAAAATACTATTCGTGAATTTTTTCGATAAATAGGAGTATTACTGATTCACTTAGAAACGATATTTCTAAAGTAACATATGATTAAATCTTTAAGATAAAATGTATTCTTTTAATGAAACAGTTCAATTTAAATATTCGTCAGCTATAATTAAATTTGAGATAGATTTCAAATTTATTATATTATCATGTAATGTTTGTTGGAATTAATATATATGTTATTATTATTATTATTATTATTATATTATATATATTTAATAAAAAATTTCTTTATAAGGGTCATACTGTATATATAGCTTTTTATTGAAAAAAGTGTACGGAAAATAAAAATAGCTTGTTGGGACGTTTTTCCTATCGTTTTCTGATTTTTTAAGGTATTTATGCCAATCATTACTTGCTCACTGTAAAAGCATAAAGTGGTGGTGCTATTTTTTAACTATCAACTTCGAATAGATTATTATTGCAATTATTCTTTTATTAGAGGCTAAATATTTTGATCAGTTTGCTTACCCTTGTAAGTGGGGCAAGTGATTACTGCAAATCCGTAGTTCCAGTAATGAACCGCTTGACTTGAGCCTTTGGATGAATAAACTCACTAAAATGTAAATTCTTTAATCAGCGGGTAATTTTACAGATCCATCATTTTCGCAATTGTGTATTAATATAATCTAAAGTCGTTTATGAACCATAAACGATAGTGAAAAAATTGATTCCCTGTGTAATATTCAACAGTAATATAAGATGTGAAGCTAGAAAAAATTTAGTCCATATTTTTTGAACATATTTTATTTTGAAAGTAGCTTCCCACTATATGTATGATTTACATTTAGTATTTAATTATTTAAACATAATTTATCATAAGAAGTACGTATGTATATTGTAAAAATGTATAATTCATGTTTATATTTTTTAATTTCACTTTTTGCTTTTTTATTGACTTACCACGTTTTTTCTTCTACTGTTGTTTCTGGGAAAATACTAATAAACATTTGTAACTTTTATTCTTTTGATTTGTAAATTTATTGTATGATTTGAATAAATCATTTACCTACATTGATGAATTTATACGAATATGTATAATGGACTTAATTTGTAAATTTCCAAGATCCCTTCCATAAAGTAATTTTGTTATAGTTAATAAAATTATCCTAAAAATGAAGGCTACTAATTGCTGTGTTATTAATAGTCGCAAAATCTGAATCCAGAAGAATGACTTGTTATTATAATAAGTGAACAGTAATAACTTCCGCCTGATTGACGTTAAAACTGTTTCTAGGATAATTAAAATAAATGTAATAAAACAATTCAAGCAATACTTCATATTCAGCTGATAAACGTTACGATATCGTCTGTACTAAAACTACTTCAATCTCTTGTCCTTTAAGATATTTATAAAAAATATACAGTGTACTTTCTATTGTTATTTTAAATTGTATATAAAATTATTGCTGCTGTGTGACTATTGTGAGAGGCGGTATTTAATGGAAATGCTCCAACAAACAAATTTCTTTCTATTGTTTCGTAAAATGTATAATTAAAATAATATCTGGTAACACGAACAAGGGATGAAACCGAACACCGAATTTATTAAACGTCTTGAATTATAAGCCACAGATGACAAAAATAAATTCATAATTTTTCTTTGCTATACAATTGTTTATCTTTTTCCACATCTACATCGATAATATGTAGAGTGATTTTCTACATTTTTTTTCAATAATTATTTCATTGTTTAAAGTAGATATTACATACGCTATATGATTATAAAGAGTGAAAGAAATAGTTATTTACGAACCAAGTGCGGGAAGACTATTTTCCCGCATGAGCGCACATTGTAATTGCGCGAATGCGTGGAAGATGTCTTCACGCAAGTGGTTTGTACAATATTTTTTGTACGAACATTAAATTAAAAAAATATTATTGATTAATGTCATTGGTATCATACCTAACCTAAGATAGATTACCTAATTAATTTAAGCATTTCATGTACGTAACTATTACTCACCTTTCCCTAAAATTAAGTTATTATATTCTTACACAATGCAAACATGAGGTATTTATTCTTATATTTATAAATTTATAGTACATTTATTGCGTTTTTTGGATTAAATACAAACAATTCCGAACTGCCAATATGAATGTCGATGTGGTACAAATAGATGGCGCGTGAATCTTGCTTAAGATGTCGCTTAAAATATCGTCAAATAGATGGCGCGACAATTTTTTTCGATGAATTTTTAATTATTACTCCTATTTCCCCAACTTTTAGTGAAGAATAGTGGAGGGAAGTAGCATTTTATGGACTAAATTTTATTACTACCAAGTTAGATTTTTTTTAGATGTCCCAAAGTGCCAGTGTTTTTTTCAATTTTTACAGTCGCCTCAACCAGGAAAACGTATTTCCCAGTCGAACTACACGTGCGCCAAATGTGACTTTACAGGCGGCGAGTACAAAAAATATATTCCATTATTTCAAAGGCTACTATTAAATTTCAGTATGGACACTCAAAATGGTGTGGTGATGAAAATAAATCTGAAACGCTATTAAAATTCTCTGTTCCACAAGACTGCAATTAAATATGATGAATATTTATTTTTTCTTATTTAACTACTGATTAAGAATAGAGGATTTTTTAAATCTAAAAATGTCAAATAATTCTTTGAATACTAAAATATAATTCATTTAAATTACCCGAACTAGCATTTCTTTAATAATCGAGATTGCTGGAAATTTTATTTTTGACAGTCTGTATATATAAAGATCTAAACAATTACATCCTTATAATACAAAGTGCAACATAATATGTGTATACCTGTAAACAGAATGAATATTAATTACAAATTATTTATGCCAATGGATCTTGTGCCACAAAAATTGAAAGTTAGTGTTAGTGAAATCAGAAATGATATTTATATTTAAAATTAAGGATGTTTTACTCAAGCAGTATTTCTGTTTTTATTGTTTTTGTAATTTTTCAAATATTCTAATTCCAATAATTGGAATTATCTGCTTCTTTCACTGCTAGTTATTTTATATTTATGTTAAGGTAAATTTAATTTTATAAATGAGGTGTGGCCACCACACGACTTTCTTATACGTATGAGCGTTTCAAACTATACAATTTTAAGATTTTTTTTACGTAAAAATTATTCAGAATCCTATTCTAAGTACTTCTATTCTCTTAATAAATCGCTATAGAATACATACTTTGCTAGGTATTCGAAAAAAAGTGCTACTCCCTAAGAGTAAGTGTTACTTCCGGTCCGAATTTTGAAATTTCATATATACAAATAATATTGCAAGTCTAGCACTAAATACTTTTGTACTGTTGATAAATATATATAGAATGCATAACTTACAAAATATTTCAAAAACTCGTATACGATAAGAGTAAAAGTGGAACTTCCGGTCTGAATTTTGAAATTTTTTTTGTACAAAGATATTGAAAATTATGTTCTAAATACTTTTATACCCGTAACGTACCTGTCTAAAAAGCACGATTTGCGAAATATTCGCAAATAACTGATTTTCGATAGGAGTAAAAGACCTACTTCCGGTAGGAATTTCGAAAAACTTTTTAAATAAAATTGTTCCCAATTTTAATTCTAAGTACATATGAATTCTTTATAAATTTGTTTAAACTTAGTAGTTGACGAAATATTGGCAAAATTCGATTTCTTCACTAAAGTAAACTGCTACTTCCGGTCTACCGATTTTACTGAAAAACTAATCAGATCTCAAGAGGGAGATTATACACGTAGATACAAAATTTGGAATTGATATTTACAGCGGTTTGACCGCTATCGTGGTCAAACACAGACACACAGCAACACACACAGACACACAGCAACACACACAGACACACAGACAGAGACACACACAGAAATTTTTTAGAAAGCACATTTTCGGTATCAGGGGACTTCAAAACGTGGACATATGCAAAAATCTCGAGGTCGAAAATTTTCATCATCACAATACTTCCTTATACTACGTATAAGAAAGTAAAAATTTACCAACGGTCTTACTGAATCATATCAACTAACAGATGGATATATTGTCGGCAGTCAGACGTAATTACTAAATTGCAAATAATTTTGAAATTATAATTTGCTGCTTTTTTGCACTGATAATTATTTAATTTGGTAAATTTAATTTTAATGATTTATTAACGGGCGAGTATCGAACCCACGACCTCTTGATCGCTAGTCAGGTGCACTTTCCTCCGCGCCCCCGTGGGTGATGTGAGTTCGAATCTTTTAAATCATACTGAATAATATCAAGTAAATGGATATATTGTCGGTAGTCCGACGTACGTACTAAGTTCCTCTTTTTGCAGTGATAATTATTTAATTAGGTCAGTTTGACGTTGCTTCTCTTTACAGGTACACGTAGGACACGATCCAACGATAATTTTTAGATAAGTAAAATTCACCATAACTTATGTTTTACCTAAACCATTTAAAATTCATAAACTCAAGAAAAACGGCCTAGATTATTTGCAAGACATATACCGCCCATTGGTTATTGACACTTTGTGAAACATATTGGACTAATTTCTAAATATTAAATTGAACAAGTACCATCTCCGATTAACACTGCTTTTTAGTTTAAACTGTCCTTAAATTCAATTTTAAATTGGAATTCTCAATTGTAACCATTTGTGTAGGAAAATATTATTGAAATTTTAAATTTATAGAGGAACAGCCAATCCTAGATACGAGTTATTTTCATCTTGAACAGGTAAGAATATATTACTAAAGAAATTATGTCTACAATTTATTTCATTTCAGAATTGATGTTACCAAAATAAAATAAATATATTTGAAAAATTACATGTACAGATTTGAAAGCGCCGTATGGGCACGTACGGACGTCTACATTAATGATTGCGCGTGTAAGTTAGGCGCATTCGTGAATATACATAATTGACGATTGTAAGTAAGTTGTGCTTATTTGTTCACGTATACTTCCGACGAGCACACACAGTCACACGCGTCCATGGGACGCTTTCGTAATCTGTATTTAATTTTATAAATTATTTCACGAGCACTTATTTACAAGATTTCTTCTTCCCGAGGAATTGAACTCAAAACTTTTGTTAACTTTGCCAATGCATAATGGATGGGTTCGACTATAACTCTTTAAATTATGTCAGTGTGAATTGTTGCTATTATGTATTCTTTAAACTTATTACATCTGTCATTACGCAATAATAAAACAAAATAATCTTTAAAAAAATCATTTTAAGCCAGAAGTAATGTATTTTTTTTACAGAGCAGTCGAACAATCGGAGAGTTTCAATACTAAAACTTTGATTCAACTTCGCAGTAACAAGTTCTCCATGGATTACCTTGTTTTCTAGTTTTGCGAAAATATTATCAGGCTAAAACTTTTATATTCAAAATTATAAAGAAGTTGTGTTCATATTATTTTAGCAAATATACAATACAGGCTGATCCAGTTTAAGTGCGCACTAGTTCTGTTCCCGTTTTTATTGATCCTAACAGATTGGTTAAATTAGTAAGCTAGTAGTGCTACTTAATTTGTAATTATCACAAACAAGTAATAGAGAATCACGATTTTGAGCAAATTCAAAATTTGATATTTTTTTTCACATACCGTCCAATATATTTTCAAAGATTTTGAGATATCTCGTAAATCGGAACATGAAAGTACCGTGCCATCAAATATTTTCCTCATTAGAGACGGCCATGTTTTTTTTAATGGTTGGTGACAGTGTACGTAATCAAACACAAACGTATAATTCTGATAGTTTGGTTATAATGTCATTTAAATTATAATGAGCATCTGTAATTTGAATTTAAGTATGAAAACTGTCAGAATTTGAAGGTTTCAAAATCATGCTAAGATTTACACCAACATTGATTACTTAATTACTTAAAAAACAGTCTACTTTAATGAGGTCAGATTTTGAAGGCACGGTATTTCGATTATAAAAGCAGATGAAATGTGTTTTTGGATATTCAAAAATTTAAATATTAAAGTATAGTTTTAAGTAATGAGAGATTAATTATATGAAAATTATTGTTGTTTTTGAGCTTGCCTATTTCATATACAGCACAATCAACCTCAAATTAAGGTTAACACCACACATAACTTGAGATTGATCTCATTGTACTTACATACTTCGAGGAATATTTTAATGTTAAAACTTTTTTAATATTTATGGAGGCTATGTGTTATCGTGGTCCATTTGGTGGCAGTAAATAGCAATTTCAATAATCCCTTAAAAGCCCAAAATAAACCAAATATTCTAGAAGAAACTGAGTAATATCTATCTCACCATAAACCAGGTCTACCGATTCTTCGGTAGATCTACCAACTTCTATTTTGATTTACCGGTCTACCGATTTCAGTTCTGCATACATAAGACGACTTTTCGCTAGATTAAACACTGAAATCGGTATACCAGTCAATCAAAATAAAAATTGGTAGATCTACCGAAAAATCGGTAGACCTGACATCACTGCTATAAACATATACAGATTGTCGTATTTAAAAGTTAATATGCATCTTCAAATACACACACATAAACATGTACCTATGTATGTATGTATACAACAGTTCAAAAATGTGGCCCCCCACACCACCGGTCTTATGGTGGTGTGGGTAAACCGAGAGCGCGAACACCATGCGCACATGGCATTCGTTCCGTATCTTTAGAGCGTGAACTTATTACATTGTGTCTGAGCAAACTCGCAAATATTAAAATAAAATGCCCTAGCTGTCGAGGAAAAAATACAGATTGTGTTATGGTATGCGAAGGATAATTCGTACAAAGACGTGCAAAATTTATTTGTATAGTTCATTATAATATTTTGTTTCGTTTTAAATGTGAGAATTTTATTTTAGTTACAATTTTTATAGTTTTGTTTCAGTTCAATGTTAATACATTATACATCAATTACCAAAATAGCGAAGCAATTCCTTAAAGCAAACGTCTGCTTACTAGCTTTCAACGTTTTGCACTGAAGCCTCGGTCTCGGTACCCGGCGTCCCCCCGATATGAACTCGTCTGTATTCCCCTATTATCGTACCCCTCCATTTCATGTTTGCATGCACATGTGTGCGTGTCTGTGTTTCCCTATATCTACTTTTATTTCAGTCAAACGGTATGTACAAAAAGCAATCACTCGCAGTCTGTGTGTAGTACTATCTTAAAAAAATAGATGACGTATGAAAACTATATATATATATATATATGTTGTTGCTTACATTACTTGCATTGCCAAGAAAATTTTGTGTAGAGTAATAAACCTCCTGATAAAGCTCGGCAAGTTCATAGAGGTTTCAGTATTGTTCATATTTTTAATGAAAACGTCACAAGATTGATAGTGTAGGCAAGTAACTTGGCATAGTTTTTACATTTTAGTTATTTTTTAAGTTAATATAGCATACAGCCTGCGAGAAGTTGGACTGCTTTGGTTTCCATGTTTTGTTTTTGGTGGGATTTCATAATCGTTTATTCATTTTTTATCAATACACACATATGTAAAGTACAAACAGCTAATTGACTAAAGATAAGCAGTTGTTGTAATATACCTATAACCTACAAATATTAAATATAAGTGCCTTTAAGTAAATATAGGTATATAAACAACTATATCAGTAAATAAAGAGAAGTATAATTATGAAACAGAACTAAAATATGAGATTAAAGTAAACATTGAATAAACATCAACAAAATTTTCATCAAGTTCGACAAAATATTATAAATGAGTCAGAAAATATTTCAATTGTTCAGCATACATTCGCGCTCTGTACCGGCTCGTCATGGTCCTCTACAGATATTGATTTCCCCTGCGCTAGGCTCCACTCTCCTCCGGGCTCGCTGATATGCTTTGCTCTCGCCCCACCACATATCCATACGTTGCGTGCCGCATCATTCCCGTGAAGTAGGTAATAAAGATAAGGATAATTATGACACTATATTTATTTTTACTAATTTTCTTGTACACATGACCTAGGACCTTGTCGATATAATTTCAAAACTCTGGCTTAATGGGAACTACCCTAGACTTATAATGATCTACGAGTCAGTCACTCAGTGAGTCCCCAAAATTGTGATTTTTGGATCCTCGTATCTTTTTAAATATTAATGTTCTTATGAATGTATATAAGCTTTTAAAAAAATCCTTGCTGATATACTCTCTTGTAGTTGCGACATTGTCGTTACAAATTTAAATATCCATCAATATCTTTCAAAATATCAGATGTTCTATTTAAAAAAATAACAAATTTCAAGCTTTTAAGCACGCACGTCAATTATTGTTTTAAATAATTCCAAATTAAGCATTACTGAAGACACCACTAGTTTGCCAATTTAATCGGAGATAACGCACATATATACTCGCGTTCCCATTTTTATTTTCAAATTATGATGTGGTTTTAAAATCAAGTATGTAACCTTTAATTCCCTTATTGAACATTGTTAAACATAGAAGAGTAGTGGATTCGTATAGTACTAAGTTTTCTTATGGTCTTGTGTATGTGAGTAGGTAGTTTTTATTTGTAGAGCTAGTGATTACCTATATAACTTCCCGTAACACCTGTATGATTTACTAAACATTTTAGGTAAATTACGTCCCTACACCTGTCCGAGTTGTCAAAAAAGTTACACGAGAAAGTCTAATCTGTCGAGACATCAAAGAATCGAATGCGGCCAGGAAAAGAAGATCATCTGTCCCATCTGCGAGCAAAAATTCTATTACAGATCGGAATTGAAGAATCACGCCTTGAATAAGCACGGAATTTACTATAATCAATTGGACGCCATCGAAAAACAATTGCAGCATACAATATAATAACGACATTATTGCAAAATGTATTTATTTCCAATTGCATTTCATTATACTTATAAAACTTATAAAAAAAAATGGCACATGTCCTTTTTTCAAACAAATTTTACAACCACATTCCAGCACGATACTTTAGCATTAATGTCTGTGTTTTTTTTTGGCATTTTTTCTTTCTTGTTCATTACGAAATAAATTTGTACAAATAAAGACAAACGTACTAATTAGATGTTATTATGTTTTAGACATTCAAGAATTGGCTAACGCTATAACCAGACAACACTTCGGCAGATTGCTACAGTACGATTGCAGTAAAATAAGTAATTTCCAGTGTCCGCTGTGTCCTAGGAGATGCAAACGTCAAGATGTATTAAGAGATCACCTCAAGAAAATACACAAAATCAGTGACCCCTAATAAATTGCCAATGTAGTAAAAGAGATTTCACGTTCCTCGTATTACTTATTCTCTCATTTTTTGCAATAGATATTTTAATGTTTGTGCATTCATATATCTGATATATGATTCTTGTGTATATTTATATGCTGCAATAATAAGTGGGGATTGGTCAAATGTATGTATGTATATATACGGTAAAAGCAGGCCGTGTATAGTCAGCGGCACACGTTCGTTAAGAGCATCGAAGCACGAAGCAAGCCAAAACTAAAAGTTATTATCACATGCTGCATCACTTTCTTTTCTACCAGGATGCATGTACGCCAATTCTTGAGCGCTTGGGACAGTGCGTATTTTAGACATGAAACCCACATTTGATGATGAATTGCAAACTAGTTAAGTCATCTCGACATACAGCTTTTCGTGGACTGAAAACTTAAAGTTAAGAGCTGTAAATAACATAATACAAGATTTTATTGCAAATATGAACGTTGAAATTATCTTGAAAATTAATTATATTAATAATTAAAAAGAATCCATATATACAAATATTTTGAGAAAGTCAAATTAAGAATGTAAAGTCTCCCAAACAAAATAATCTATTTGCCTTAATTGGGAGAAACCGAAAAGAGATTTACAAACCGAAATAAGCAGAATACATCTATTCAATCTAGTCGTAGGCTTCCACGCTTGTCGTACTTATGATTTTTTGGCTTCTGATGTATCGTTAATTATTCTGAAGAACATCTTCAAGGCGTCTTGCTCGGAAGATGGAAGATATGCATTTCTATTTTCTTTTAACGAACTGTTATGACTATACGTTACTTGTTTTTGCTATATACAGATCGCGTCCAATGTCTCCCTTATCCTTAAACTTTAAATGCCAGTATTTAAATTAATGAAATTATCCTCCCATATTATGTCTTCACGACACAAAAGCAATGGATTACTCATAAATGCTGCCAAATTTTTGTACGTAGTAACTGAAAGCAATCTACTAATAGATATTATTGGTGCGCATAAATTCTAGTTCCGTGCTTATCTTCATGTCTTCTATTCTTCACTTACGTTAGAAGGCGTCTTCTGAGAGCTCTTGACTTTTCCTAGCTAACTTAGCGTACTATTTCCCTTATTATAGTTGTGTATATACGCGTTTCCTTTTATTGTCTACATTATAAAGACTCAGAGTACCGCCATATATGCCTTATTCGCTAGACATATGTATTTAGCTTCTTAGTTTTAATTACAACTTATTTATTATAAAAGAGCAATTATTTATTTTGAAAAGAAAACGTAAACACAAATGCTTAAAATACCGGTCATTGAAAGTCATTTGTTCAAGCTGTTTAAACTGTAATAAGGTGCATTCTAGACGATTTCTGCAATAATTATCCAGTGCATGAGAAATCAATATGTACTATGTATTAAACGCAATTTTAATATAGGTACAGGAACTCAATTCCTCTACAGCAACAAGACTCCGTATTAAACGTAAATTGTAACTTCAAGTTGGCTTGATTGCAATAAATAAATGATAATTAAAGAGATATTAATTTTGTGTTGCATTAAAATATTCATGAAGAGATGTATGACATTGAAATTAATTTTAGTGATGGTAAACACTTCCATCATACTCTCCTAGACCACGTCTACCAAATAGCTGGTCACCTCCACTACCTTTTCCATAATCACCATGATCCATTGCCACTAGTTTTCCTCCGTGTTTTTCTTAACCACTGCTACAGCTTCCATGATGAGCAAATCCAAAAGCCTCGTAACTGCTATCATAGCGTCCGTATTGTATAATATTTTATATATAATAGTTTCAGACGGCAGTTCTAGCATTTCGATTGATACAGTTTCCTTAAAGTAGATGAGCTGTTCATCTAATTCAAATATAAACATTTTTAATTTCACTTTCTAAATCAGTATTTTAAACATAATTTGAATATCTTTTCAGATTTATTCTTTCACTTTTTGTTTTAATTGTTAAGATTTAGGTCTAAGGTATGATTCCTAGAACTTTTTATATACAAACATTTTTCTAAGCTGCTACCTTGGCCCGAAAATAACGTAAAGCCGTCAAACCCAGCTATTTTGATGCCTGTTAAGTCATGTTAGCGGCGCTTATGGGATTTTAAGGCGTAACATACACGCCTGATCTTAGCCCTAAGGAGTTCGGTGTTTGTTTACTTTATCGATTTCACACTTTCATTTTGTCAACGTCCAAGTCGCGAGACCTGGACACTGACAAAACGAAATGAGGGTGACTATTTAAACGTATGAATTATTTATTTAATTTTACAATATGTTTACATCTCTAATTCAACGCCTTAAGAACAACCCTTTGAATAATAAAAAAAATGATCTTATTGCAAGAAATGCTCTGGAGGAATGATTATCCCGTAGATCAATGTGAAGAATGGTTAGGTTGTATTCGACATATGGAAGACAAACCCCTATACTGGAAGTGCAGAGCTGCACTGGAAAAACGCAGAGGAATTATTACTTTTGCAATTAAATATTATAAAAAAACAACTGTACAAGTAGCCGGGGTAGACACAATTGACGATTCCTTGGACCAGTTACTGCAGAAGTTTAGTCTCTTCAACATCGTTCCCGAAATAAGCAAGGAAGACACAAATGCGATATTTGAAAACGACACTAATAAAAAGACTCCTGAGCGGCCGCCATACGAAAGGAACGTCAAGATCAGCAGAAGATTTGATTAAAATAAATGTTTTAAAAGGACTGGTTTTGGGGATGCCAGCTCAAAATTAGAAGCAAGTCTCTCAGTAGATAATATTCAAGAAACTCCTTTGAAAATATCTCACCTATAACAGAGAAACGAAATATTACTTTTAAAACTGCTATTGGATATTACTGTAGAAGTATAATACCGGGTGCGGCAGCATAACTTCCTTTTTTCAAAACTTAATAAAACCCATTGTATGAATCAGAAAACTTTTATTTGTTTTTTATAATTTAGGCGCATATCTAAAGTTTTGTTTTACATAGTTTTGAAGATCAAATCAGGTAGGTGACGTCCCCCCTACTGAGTAAACCGATTTCTGGCGTTTGCCAGCATAGCAGGCGTTATATTGGCAATGTCTTCCTGGATGTTCGTCTTAAAATCTTGTAGGTCCTTGGACGGTTCACATAAACACGGTATTTCAAAAAGCCCCATAGAAAAAATCACACGGGGTCAAATCGGGAGAGCGAGCCGGCCACTCCAAATCGCCCCTAAATGAGATGAGGCGCTCCGGGAAGTGTTCCCTCAATATAGCCCTCGATGATCTCGAAGTGTCCAACTCATGCAGCCGTGCGAAAAAAATTCTGTATGATGTTTACATACCGGTCCAAATTCACTGTAACTGGGAATTCATTTTCCTCAAAGAACCAGGGACCACTAGTTCCATCTAAGGAAAATGCACACCACACTGTGACTTTAGGTGAATTCAAAGGATTTTGATGCAGTTCTCGAGGATTGATGTCAGCCCAGTAGCGCATGTTTTGTTTGTTGGCGGATCCACACAAATGAAAATGGCTTCACTAAAAGACACAATAGAGTCCTTAGGAACGACTTCGAGAAGAACCTCACACGCGTTTCCCCGACAATTGAAGTCACGTTCAGAAAGTTCCTGCACAATCGCCATCTTGTAAGGACGAAAATGAAGATCATCATGAAGAATTCTCCTCACAGAACGATCGGAAAGTCCAAGGGCAGACGTATGTCTGCGTCCAGAACGCCGTGGTGATCGCAACACTGAAGCTCTCATTGCCTCAATGTTCTCAGGTGTTCTAATGGGCCGAGGCGGGAGTCCCTCGGCCCATTAGTTCGCCCCTTCGTCTTGTCGCACTTGCAGTTTGTCTGAACGTGACCCACGTAACAATTGATTTCCGGTCCGGTCCGGGACAGGGACCAACGGGGCTAAATTAAAGCGAATCCGAAAGGCGCGCTGGGTTGCGATCACAGAACATCCGCTCGAAAAGTAGGCCTCAACGGTAAAAGCACGCTCGTCACTGTTCCAACGCATGATGGCGACTGAACTGTTTCGGGACAAAACTTTAAAGTACCGCCTCTCGAACGGGACCACTAGTGCTTCGGTACGACATCAAATTTTGCTGTCGCACTCTGTACAATGTACTCTCTCAGCAGGATATATGTCATATTATCGACTATTTTGCAGTAGGTACACTTTCACCTTCACATTTACATGTCACTTTTGCAGATGAAAATTATAGAAAAACAGTTGTACAAGGAGTCAGGATGGATACAATTGAAGAGTCCTTCTAAGAGGTACTACTGAAGAACTTTAGTCTCTTCAACATCGATTCCGAAATGAGCGCGGAAAACTCAAAGTATAGAAAAGTGGTTTTGGAGGTAAATAATGCTTTGAAAGCTACGACAATTCAATTCGCACTGCAGGAGCGAATGCTAAGAGAAAGATGAAGAGAATAAAAAAAAATTTAAAGCAAAGCCCGATATAAGAAAGACCCGGCTTATGATGGAGTATTCGAATAACTCGACTTTTAAATTATATGCATCCAGTAAAGACAGCGATATGATTGGAGACACTCGATTTCGAAATTTACTACATAATTTTTAAACATTTTGATTTTATGTATTTATTATTGTACTTCGACAGTTATATGCAATAGAAGTTTTAAAAGTAATCTTTCGCTTCTTATATTATCTACTGAAAGCGTTGCTTCTAATTTTTAATTAGCATCTTCAAAAGCAGTTTTTTTAAAACATTTATTTGGGTCAAACTTTTCCTGATGACCTTCTTTCTTCATGATTTTCTTTTTGTCTATAAATTGTTGAAAATGACAGCCGTGCAGGACTTTACTTCAATATAAAGGTTGTACCTTCAATATCTACGTTTGATAGCCTCCTAAAGTCACTATTTAAAGCTTTCTTTTTTGGTATAGTATCTTGACACAAGTTATTGTTTTTTAAAGAAGTTTGTTATAAATTATTGAACAATTTTTATTCATTGTTGTCTGTGCAGTACTATAATTTGTTAATAATATGCTTAATACACTGACCGATTCAGGCATTGTTATAGTTTCCTATAAACCCATTTTTAACAGAATCTTTATCATACATCATTAATGGATTTGATTTTAAAATATTGTTAGCACAAGTATAAGTTTCGTATTAATTTTATTATTTCCCATTCTTTTTTAGTAATAATTCAAAAGTAAAAGGTTTTTAACGTTTACTGTTATTCCGTTTACTAAGAATATATATAGGAAGTGAAAATCTAAGAACTCGTTTGCTTTAAAAACTTTTAGTAGCACGTGACACACTACTCCCACAGACTACTGAAAGGAAAAGTGTATGCCAATTACCCACAGACTAATAAAATAAAAGAACTCGAGGAAGCAATTAGACGCAGTCAATTTAGCATTTTCTTAGAAAAATAATTTAGTTCATTAATGCCCAAAAGTAAAAAAAAATAAAAAATCTGGAAAGATATTTAAATTAGGATAACAAGAAGTGCAAATAGAAATGATATAGTGAAAATCATAAAATATTATTACAAGGAATATAAATTATTCTGTGTTTGTTAGGCCCATAACCTGTTGGGAATTGGTGTAATAAATACAAGCCTTATTTCCGTTTTTTATATACATATTGACTAACTAGCTCATTACATTTTCACACAGTCGAGTGCTATGTTTACTAAAACAAATAAGATGCAGGGGCATGTGGTTATGTGTTTATAAAGCTGCACTTAAGGCACGAGATTAAATATATAATAGTAAGAAATGAGTTCAGATTAATATTTTTATGTGTAATATAACAACAGCTCAGGGATACTAACTGTTCGCATACTTATGAACAGTTTACCTAATTTAGCCAGAATTGTATCTCTAAAACTGAAGGAGATCGCCATGTTGTAAATTCTTTATTGGAAAGACTGTATATGGAAGTACATACATCACATTGAAACCTTCGATCAATTCCAATCCCTTCTCTCTCTATTTTTGCATGAAAGTGATTTTGGCAATGAATAATTTATATACGTATGTATGTATATACGTTAGACTGATCTCTGATAGTAAGACTATCCCCTTTACTTTTATGTTTTTGTTGTAAACATCTTGAACAGATATTAGTTACAGAGTGTAATAATATACGTATGATGTTTCTCAAATTGATTAGTTTTAATGATAACATGTAATCGTTTGATTGAATAACAAAAATAAAAATAACGATAGCAAAGTCTCCTAGATTTCACAATTCCTATGTGCTATGTTCCTGTTTCGATCATTCTTCGTCCTGTATGTTAAATTATATTCAGATGAAGAATTATTAAAGAGTACCCACGACGTTTATATTGTACTCCCAAGAGTACAGAAGTGAAACATTTTGACCATATCGTGTGAAGTACCTATGGTATAACGATGACGAAATATTAATTTTGTTTGAAAATTATATCCATATAACAGAAATACGCATATTCGGCTTAAAAGTGCTCAAGTTTGTGACACTAAACACTAATTTAACATGCGATGCAAATTAAAATAGTTGTGTTATTATTTATGGCAAATGAAATATTTTTAAACCTGTAACTGAATATAATAATAATAATAATATATATTGTAACATTCCCCAACAACTTTACGTCAATTACAGCAGACTTTAGAGACAATAAGTTATTTTAGGGTTGTTTGTGTAGTTCTACGTAAGCTACCCCTATTTTTTTCATCGTGGGTTTGGACAACCAATGCTCAAAGAGAAGGTAGTGAGATTCTCTGCACAGAGGAGTATGACACCAGTGTCCTAGACCATTAGCTCAGCATATTCGAAAATGTAAGTAGCACTACGGCTGGATGCACACTCATTATTAAAGAGCGGACACGAAAGGTTCGCACACGGGCGCACTATTGAAATTTTGTATTTTTAAAAGTGTTTAAATTTATTTATATAATTGGATAACAAGTGGGTGGTGATCTATAAAATACAAAATACGTTATTACTGTTTGTTTTGTAGTTCAAATCGAGTAAACTTTCCGTACTTTATTTATCTTACGAAATATAACAAGAAGAATGAGTGTGCTTAAAACCAAACGGCGGAAGTGTAAACTTCATCAAGGCGAGGTTAATAATACCGTAGATAATACGAAATACACGCATATAATATTCAGTAACGTATTAAATAAAACATTTATTACATTTACGCGAGCGTCCGTTTCGTTTGGTCGGTTCGGACGTATGTGTATGTATAAATAGACGATATAAATACTTGCTTACGTTCCCTCGCTTTTTCTGATGGTAACGTATCGGCTTCATAACCGTGCGGTCTCGGGATCGAATCTGTTCTGGGACATGAATTTATTTATTCATTTAAATTTCAATTTAATTGAAATTAAATACCTTTATATGATATATTTATTTATCTTGTTCCCTTAGCCGACTTTACCCGAAGAGCGTTACATATCCGAGCGTTGCAGGTCAGTCTTGTTCACTGCCTACAATCAGCGCAACGCGCCTAAAGAAGTTTACACTTCAATAAAAAAAAAATTATTGATTAATGTCATTAGTATCATACCTAACCTTAGATAAATTACCTAATTAATTTTAGCATTTCATGTACGTAACTATTACTCACCTTTCCGTAAAATTAAGTTATTATATTCTTACACATGGCAAACATGAGGTATTTATTCTTATATTTATAAATTTATAGTACGTTTATTGCGTTTTTTGGTTTAAATACAATCAATTCCGAACTGCCAATATGAATGTCGATGTGGTTCAAATAGATGGCGCAAATTAAGGTGTCGCTTAAAATGACGTCAAATAGATGGCGCCACAATTTTTTTTGAAGAATTATTAATTATTACTCCTATTTCCCCAACTTTTAGTGAAGAATAGTGAAGGGAAGTAGTATTTTATAGACTAAATTTTATTACTACCTAGTTAGATTTTTTTTAAATGTCCCAAGGTGCCAGTGTTTTTTTCAATTTTTACAGTCGCCTCAACCATGCGCCAAATGTCACTTTACAGGAGGTGAGTACAAAAAAACTTTAACGTACTCGAGATTGTCTTGCTTCGGCCGCAAGCATTATTAAGGGGATTTTAGGACGCATGTATATATATAAATAGACGATATAAATACTTACTACTGTCCCGGTTTTGGTCTAATGGTAACGTATCGGCTTCATAACCGTGTGGTCTCGGGATCGAACCTGTTCTGGGACATGAATTTATTTATTCATTTAAATTTCAATTTAATTGAAATTAAATAATAATAAAATTGTTCCCTGAGTCGACTCGAGCCGACATTATCCGAACGAGCGTTACATATTCGAGCGTGACGGGTCAGTCTTGTTCACTGCCTACAATCAGCGCAACGCGCCTAAAGAAGTTTACACTTCAATAAATTTAAAAAACCCCTCACGCTCCTATCTACGCCGATGAATATACGAAATTTACGAGTTAAATGGACTTTTTTGCTCTCATTCTCGGGCGTAAACAGATGTTGCAGTTCACCATATGAATAGTGCTATTCAGTAACTGCGTGCTGTTTATATTATTTCTTTGCTCCGTCGTAGTTTAAATCTGGGACGTCCGCTCTGTACTTATTATCCAAATAGTTGGTGAAGGTATAATGCTTATAATCTATTAAGTTATTCTTCACAAGTTAAACAATATGCTAGTAAAACTTAATTATACATTAATCTGATATCTGTTATCGTATACATTACAGTGGCAAATATATTTCTTAATTACACATATGCCAAAACAGTATTTTAAATGTTGTCAAATATTTTGTTTAATTTGTGTGCATGGCCTACAAAAATTCCAATATAATTTGATGGACTCTGGCGTACTTCATATAAACAAATTGTGGTATTTTCAAAAATACTACCGTCTATATTAAAGAGGCAACAACTTTGGATTTATTACCTGTTAAATCTAAGCGAAAGTATGAACAATAGTGCAGTCATTTTTTGGAGTGGACAAATAAAAATAAACGAAATAAAATACACTACTTGCGCTGTTTGCAGAAAATTCATGCTGTTCGTATTCAGGCTACCTTCATTGAGTAAATTAGCATATCGTAATTGCCATGTATAAAAGAGGTTTAACGTTAGCATGATGTTTTTAGCTTAACATAAAATGACCCCTGCACATGGACCATAAATTTCATAAATTGCAAGAATGACTGAATGGTGTGGTTGTATTGTAATTAATTGAATAGTTTTTATAGCCAAATATTTATAGTGGCAACTTAAAAATCGAAATGATGATATTCAATGAATATTGTGGATATACATGGGCGGGATAGGGGAAGTGGGTCCGATATCATTCAGACTAGACCGACTCGTGTTTTGTCGGCTGGCGGGGAAACCGGTAAGGTAATACGGTACCCGAGAGCCGACAAAACACGAGTCAGTCTAGTCTGAGTGAAATCGGATCCACTTCCCCTATCTCGCCCATGTATAACTGTGGAGTGTTTTTTGTCATTTAAATGTATTAAATGCAGAAAAGTATAAATGAAATACTAATTGTTCGGTTTATTTATAATACCGTTAAAAGTATTTTGATATAGTACTTATATAGTTTTCAACATAGACTAGGTCCAATTAATTGTTTTACAGATGTTCCTAGAAATATATGTCGTATTCACCAGCTGGCACATGCAGGTATAATTTGCATATGAACACAAACTTGCGAGTTTTCACTTGAACAGTGAAAACTCGCAAGTTGTCACCTTCATTGACATATGGTGAAGGAAATGTTTAAAATCTATAACAGAAAAAATAAATGCACCTAAACTGTAAAAATATGCTTCAAAAAAAAGTAGGTAAATAAAAGTTTAATGGTCAATACCTTTTCGTAATATATCAGTGACGTAACCAGGGGGGGGGGGGTAGGTGTGGGGTTAGAACTCTCCATCGTAAAAAAAGAAAATCGTGTCATAAGTAAAAGTTATTTCAAAAGTCTTGACAAATTTATTATTTGAACAAATTCTAACGGAATGACATAGAACTACTACCAGTACTGACAAATGCGAAAGAAAAATGGATCCGAAAAATGTACGATCATGGTATATTTTTGAAGTGCTGAAATATAGACTTCCGCGGGCGTTGACTAAATGTATTTTTCAGTTTCCGAGTTGGAACTGCGTCAATTTAGGCCTACCTAGATGACAACGTTTCGTGTACTGTTGCAAAGAGCTAGAAAAGCTTGTGACTATTCACGAGTCACTGCAGCTTAAAGAATGTTTCAAGCATCAGGCTAGAATAACTCGAAGATGTCTGCAACAGTGGATGCGGTTCCTACATGGATGATCCGATAATAATAACTTAATGGTCAAAATAAAAATATTAAAATAACATTTTAGGAGTTATTTAGTATTTTATTGGTACAAGTGAAAGGTATCGCTTCAATTATTGCTCTTATGTTAGTAATTTAAGTAGTTGTTCAATTGCTAACTATTTCTTTTTTAGGTCCAAGGTACACGTGCCATATGTGCCAGAAGACATACAAACAACGTTATAATTTATTGAGGCATATTCAACTGGAATGTAACAAGGGTCCGCAATTTCAGTGTCCGTATTGTTCTCACAAATCTAAGAGAAGGAACGTGTTGAGAGTTCACGTTTTAAAAGTACATAATATAGACATTAATAAAACTAGTAGAGTGTCATCCTCTAATTCCTTCACGCCAGCAAGTTAAATTGAAATTGTAGCTATTTTATTTCAAGGGACTGTTTTATTTAAATAGTATTTTGACTGATTTAGTAATTAATAATATATATATGTATATATGCTTGTCATGTTGGCATTAAGAATTATATTCTACAATAAATATAGATTAAATTATATCTTGGTATCAGATTTGTTGTTATATTACTTACAAATGGATATTTCCGTTCGTGTTATGATGAACACGAACCAAGATATTAGTTATTAATAGCACAGTCCTGCAATGTACCCTTGAATGCCGATCCGTAGTCAACGTAAATTACCGCTCGCAGTCTGTACTAAAGTTATTAGTTAATTTCAAATAAGAACACATATTTGAAAGAATTAAGCAAAGAAATGTTTCTTCTCAAAGTATAGACGGAATAATATTCACGAAATTTTTCAAAACATGAGGTGCGGACACCACGCGAATTTATTATACGTATATGCGTTCTGAATTTTTATACATGAGTTGTTCCAAATTAAGTTTTAAATACTTTTATCCTCTTCATAAACCTGTGAGTAAAAGTGCTACTTACGGTCTTAATTTTGATTATTTTTTATACAAGAATTATTCCAAATCCAGCGCTAAATACTTTTATACTACTCTGTATAGAATGCATAAATTCCAAGATATTTGCAGAAAGCTGCTATAAGATGCAAAAACTAGTCCTTTGTTATCAGGGGACTTCCAAACGTGGACATGTAAAAATCTCAACCACGAAAATTTTCATCAGAACTATACTTCTGTGTGAGCCATTATATTCAAGAAAAGTTTATTCCTTGTAATATGGGAGACGCTGTAATTTATATACCTAAGATTTTCACACATTATTTTAATGACTGTGTTGCTTCACATAACTTTTATAAACAATATTATGATCAATGATCACAAATAACCGAAATATATTAAAGCGTCTTGATGTAGGTATATCAAAAACAAATTGAATTAATTTTAATTCATTATAGTAAAGCTTTATTATTCGTTTGGACTATAAGAAGAATAAGTAAAAATAGAACATTAAATAAATAATGCTATGGTTTTACATAGGGTCCAAGGAAAAGATAGCTCTAAATGAAAATATTGAAGAGAATAATAAACAACAATAGCTGTCTATAAAGTCTTTATTTAACTTAGTATGTAATAACAGGGATTAGAATAAATAGTAACAAAGTAAACTTAAATTACAGACTAGTCGTTAGTGATTCCTATTATCAAAGAAATATTGTTTTTTAATATCTCTAAGCAGCTTTCCGCCAATTACAGAAGTCTTCGGAGGTCATGAATTATTATTTCATTAATATAAATATGTATGAGATAGTCAATTAACGAAGATTTAATAATAATAATAATGTATCTTTATTAGCAATACGCTATTTACATACACTTAGATTATTTATATACATTTATCTAAAATATATAATGACAGTTGTCTCTTAAATCTATTTATATTATTACAATGATTTATGTCATACAGCAGGCTGTTAAACATTTTTAGACCATTAACAAAAACATTTTTAGCCATTGATGATCTATTTACTTTTTCTATAAAGAAATCATTGATGATTTTGGATTATATTTATGCGTTTCATGTACATAAATCAATTTCTGACTAATATACGATGGTGCAACACCTTGTTTACTGTTGTAAATGAATAACATTGTTTTGTATATTATTCTTTGTCGCACATTCATTAATTTCAATGTACTCAGCTTTAGTGCAACTGGTGTATATTTGTTACACTTTAAAATTGCTCTCATACCCCTATTTTGTATTTTTTGCACTTGCTGAGTTTCGTAATTAGTTAACTTAAATGGAAGACTTGTACAGTATTCCATGTGTATCGAAATTAGCGATTTATATAGAGTCAGCTTAATATATTTGACATATTTTGACCTATTCTAGTTAAATAACCTACTTTTTTAGACATTTTATTTAGAATATGCTTTGTATTTTCTTTAAAATTTAAATGCTGATCTATAATTATTCCTAAATATTTTATACTATTTACTCTTTCTAAATAATTATTATCTGTTTTTATATTAATATTGTCATTATTAATTGTGTTTAATTTATATGCACTACCAATGATTATAAATTTAGATTTAATTATATTAATACTTAAACTATTGGCACACAACCATTTATATAATAAAGACATTTCCACTAACATACAGCATTGAGTCATCAGCAAACAAATGTAATTTACTGTTTTTGGTCCTAAGCATAATGTCATTCACATATAAATTAAAAAGAACGGTCCTAATATTGTTCCTTGTGGTACACCATATTTAGTAGAGCGCACACCTGATGTTCTCCCATTAAACTGTACTCTTTGGTATCTGTCAGTCATGTATGAACGCCACCATTCCAGAACGATGCCGTTAAAGCCGATGACTTCTAATTTCTTCAATAGTAATTGTCGGTCGATGGTCTCAAAAGCTCTTCGGAAATCCAAACACACAGCCAGCACCATTTTGCCACTGTCCATTTCCCTCGACAATTATCACAAATGTTGACCAAAATTGTTTCACAAGAGTGTGATTTCTTGAAACCCGACTGGTTCAATGATATTATACTATTTGCATCACAATAATTATCGAAATGTTTTTTAACGCATATTTCCAACACTTTTTCATATGATGGCACGGTATTTATAGGTCTCTATTCTTCGCACAACTTCGTCCCATTTACTTTTGGGACGGGTACTATATATGATATTTTCCAGTATTTAGGAAATACCCCTGACTGCATTGAGGTATTTATTATGTCTAGTATTATATTTGCTGACACCAAACAAATCGTCGGCTTAATCTGCAAAACACGTAAGTCCATAATGTGGAATTTTACAGGAGAGACAAAAAACGTTTCAAAATTTTAGTATCTTTCTTATTTAAAATCTGGCGAAAGAAAGTCTTATTGTATTATATTTATGTATTATTTTTACGGTCGATTAAAAAAAAAAGGATGCCGAAATATATTTAAATGGACTTACGCTTTTTCCAGTTGATTTTTGTAAGAGATGGGACTTACGCCACGTTATTATTTAACATAAAATGGATTAACAAGATTTAAAAAAAGGTTATTTATTCACAAAAATTATTAGAACAAAGAGGCGAAACACAAAACAGAAAAATAAACATTGTTAATTATTCAATTTAAGAAAATAATGAAATTTGCATGGTTGAGAATATAATTTTAAATCAAAAACTAAAATTATTTATTATTATTATAAAATTATTTGAACGGCAAATTGTCGTAAAAACTGTGATAATCGCTTTTAATACTTTTCTTCAAGCTTTGCAACTGTAAAAATTTTTCACGTTTAATGGGGATCGGTTCTTTATATAAATGTGGAAGCTCATTTATTTGACACATCAATTCCTTTCTTTTTTCCTTACTGACTCGGCTGTACATCAGTTCCACAAAGTTTTCCGGGTGTCTCAATTTATAGAAAAGGGAACCATCGGGTAGGTATCTTATGGCACGTATATCAGTGACACAAGGATCTCCTGCCCTTTTACCTGGACGCAATGATTTTAAGAAATCTAATTTCTGGAAATCTTTGAAGAAGTCATAATTTAAATAAAACACCTTATAAGGCTTAGGTTTTTCCCGAGCTCTTTTACATAGATTTACGTAGTCCGCTGGTACATTTATGTCTGTGCGGCGCAGTTTTCGTTCAATTGTGGAATGGATTGAGTCCGCTTCCATCTGGGTGTGGCCCTTCTCCAGAAATTTTTGTTCTATTGTTATACCTAAAATCATCGATAAATTAATGAGCGCATTGGCCAGAGTTGAATTCCTATTTTGTGATGTACAGCCATCACTGTACAGTATTATCTTCTCTTCAGATTTCATGCTCGGAAAAATATTATCTGTAATAAATTTACAAATGATCGAAGCGTAATCATTGGCTGAGAGACCCCCAGCGGACTCATGCCACAGATAACAGTATCCATCTTTGGTGGCCATGTCAAAAAACGTAAAGTTATGAACCATTAATTTTTGTTTAAAATAAAGTGATGAAGTATTTGACTTTGGTGATAATAAAACTGATTGCAGGTCCATGCAGAACACCCTGTTGTTTGAGTCTTTGTCTCTATTTTTTTCTTCTCTAGCTTCTTTCTTTTTTTCTTGATGAAGATTAAATATTTCATCTGACATATTTTTGGTTTTGAAAGCAACGCATTGGTCACATTCATCTTTCTTTGGTCGAAATATTGACAAGTTCATTTGTTCAAACACATGACTGAATGAAGCAATTGATAGACACCGGTACTGTTTGTTGCTGCACCATTCCTTATAAAACTTATAAATTGATGACTTGGATTGCCAAATTGGTTCTAGATATAGTTTCTTCGATGACGAACGACAATAATGTGACTCAACTTTAGGCAACTCGTTGAAAAATCTTTCTAAGTTTAATTTTAGGTCTTGGTATCGACGAGTATTAGATTTATCTTGCCCTGTATTATCTTTAACAATTGGCACCTCAATTGGTACAGAGTTACCTTTTTCCTTATTTTTTAACCAGTCTAAAATCATATTTTCCTTTACGTCATGAGTTTTTAAAAACATCTGTTTGCAAACCCTTACACGTTCATCTCCTCGTCGCAAAAAATACACTAAGGATTCTGTTCTTCTAGATGCACCCGCCTCTTTTCTGTTTCTGTGTCTTTTAACCTTTTTAGATTCTACTAAAAACGACACGTAAATTTTTTTTTCGGACCAGGTCATGTCGGACCAAAATGTTTGGAATATACTTTTTCTTTCATCTTCAGAAAAGTCTCGACATTTCAAAACACAGTTATTCTTCAACGAGAGTTTGCAGTGACAAGGATTTCCTAATTTTCTTTCCTTTTTGTGTACGTCGTAAATCCACTTATTATTAATTTTTTTTCTGCCATAATATTCTTTTCCTTTCTCGCGATGTAACTTCCTTTTCTTTTCACTCCATTCTTTTTCATCTACAAATTGCCTTTTTTTTCTCTTTGGTCTTTCTGATAAATGATTCTCAAGAGAGTTGCTGTCCAGTACGTAATCAAATATTCGTGCTTCTGTTTCATCGGCTTTTGGTGCAGATCTATAATTCTGATTTGCATTCTTCTCTTCATCCCCCGAGCTCTCATTCTCGCTTTCTTCGTGCAAGTCGCTTTCAGAATTGGACTCAACTTGAGGTACAAAATCCGGATCATGGTTTTGTTCTGCTTTTGCTGCATTATATTCTAATATTTGTTCCTGAACATTTTTCCACACCAACGTATTATTATTAAATAAACTTTTATCTCTATCATCTAATAAGTCTTTTTCGGCAGTCTTTGTAGTGTGGTTAACCATTTCAGTCGATTCCAAAACATTCATAACATCACATTCATTTTGGTCATTGCTAAACGACTGAAAGTTTTGGTTTTCAGCTAAGTCAGAGTTCATACCATTGTCTGCATTATTGAATAGGGGTCCAGTTATTTCAGGAATATCTAAAAGTAACATTTCATCTTGATAACTACAACTGGACAGTGACGAAAATTGATTTTGGAAATTGTTGTTGCTGGAGTTTAAAACTCTCGTACACTTTATTTCTTCTGCTTTTGAATCTGTTTGCACCATTTCCATTATTTTAAGGGTTCTACTTCCAAAATTGGCCATGTTGTCCAAAAAAAAAAAAATTGTAAAAATTTACGTACTCTAAAATTATGTAAGTCCACAACATGTTAACAAAATGTTATTAAGTTGATTTTAAGAATATCGCGTAAGTCCAACTTCTGATTAAAACTATCAATTAAAGCCAAAACTATCAAAATCTTTGACTCTACTAGTTACTAACATTATTACGTCAACTTACCTTCAGTTATAAAGCCTGCTACGCAATGAAATGTATTTATCACAGCCAATTTCGCATAAAATTCACTCTGCACGCATGCATCGCCATAGATTGTAACAGAAACTGCGGACTTACTGGTTTTGCGTTTTGTTTTCAAACAACTAGGACTTACGTGGAAAACGAATCACTGCATTTTAACGTTTTCAATTCTCTTGGAGATACTGGGAATTTCTTAACTCATAGATTTTTTTTTTTCCCAACAGATGGCACCAAAATGTCGATTTTGACCAAAAGTGGACTTACGGGTTTTGCGGATTAAGCCAACGAAATGTCCTTTAATACTCTGCTTGTTATACCATCACCAGCAACGTCTCCTGTACCTTTTAGATATTTGAAGAGGTTTGATGATGCTGTTCAAGTAAAAACTCACAAGTTATCATCTTTCATCCACATATGGTGAAGGAAATATTTAGAATCGTTATAATAGAAAATGTTTGATTTTAAATGCACCTAAATTGTAATAAAATGATTCAAAAAAAGGTAGGTAAATAAAAATGTTATAGTAAATACTTCCCTTTCATAATATATGTGGAGGTATAAAGGGAAGTATCCATTTCGACAGCCAATTCGTTATAATGCTTAGTGTTCTCACTCTGATGATGAAAGTGAAGTACATTTGCTAAAATGTAGACTATCGCGGACGTTGTCTAAATGTAGTTCTTGGTTTCCGGGTTGGAAAAGTTAGACCTTGATGCTAACGTTTCGTGTACTCTTGCAATGAGCTAAAAACAACAGCTAGTAAATATTCGTGGAGTCACTGCAGCTGGTGCAGCTTAAAGAGTATTTCAAGCATCAGAATAACTCGAAGATATCTGGAACAGTGGTTGCGGTTCCTACCCGGAAATCGATATCTGTATTGTATTTCGTAATGGCTCAGATGCAAAATCGTCGAAATAAAAATATTAAAATAACATTTTGGGAGTTATTTAGTATTTTTATTTACATATGACAATTTTCGAATTATTGGTTCTAGTAAAAGGTATCGCTTCAGTTATTTCCACTATGTTAGTAATTTGATAAAATAATTGTTCAATTGTTAACTATTTCTTTTTTAGGTCCAAGATACACGTGCCATATGTGCCAGAAGACATACAGACAACGTTATAATTTATTGAGACATATTCAACTGGAATGTAACAAGGGTCCACAATTTCAGTGTCCGTATTGTTCTCACAAATCTACGAGGAGGAACGTGTTGAGAGTTCACGTTTTAAAAGTACATAATATAGACATTAATGAAACTAGTAGAGTGTCATCCTCTAATTCGTTCACGTCAACAAGTTAAATTAAAATTGTAGCTATTTTATTTCTCCGGATTGTTTTATTTAAGTAGGATTTTGACTGATTTAGTAATTAATAATGTATACTTATATCATATGTATACGGTGCCTGTCATGTTATTGACATTAAGAATTATATTTTATAATAAATATAGGTTAAATTATGTCGTAGTATCATATTTGTTGTTATATTACTAATAAATAGATATTGCAATTACGTTAAGAAAAATGATCTTACTTCATTTAACAACCACAAAAATGTACTATCACAAATGAATGTCGTCTAATTAAAATAAATGACAGATTTGTATGACAGACAAATAGCAGGTTAGTACAAAGTTTCGATAACTTATTCATGTAAATATTTACATATAGAAAACATTTGTTCAAGGTTAGTATCTATCCATAGTTTTATCATATTTCACTAGTTTTTATATACCGCGAGATCAACAATTATATCGATTAAGGTTTGCCATGGAATGTAAAACGTCTATCTTAAGTTATATCATTAAGTGTCATTAATATAATGAAAAATATTAATGACAGTATGTCACTTAATGATATAACTTAAGATAGACGTTTTACATTCCATTGCAAACCTTTGGGTTGGTATGTTTATATATATATATATATATATATATGTTACTCTATTATAGTACCATTGTCAAAGCTGTACTCAGAGGTTATGTACGGTGTTTTTTACTGCATTTTTAAAATAGTGAGTGGCTATTATTGGTCTATGTATAAATTTCTGTTTCTTGTATCGATGACATTTTCTTCATTTTGAATACGAAAGGAAAATAGACAGTAAGATGAAAGAACATAAAAAACACATTATTTACTGCATAATATTAGAAACACAGGCTAAATTAATTTTACTACAAATTTCAGAAATAAGGAAGTGTTTAATAGAGAATGTACTCTATACTCTATGTGTGTATGTGAGTGAGAGAGGGGGAGGAAGAAATAGTCGAGAGTGAGCGTGACGACGGGATGAGGGAGCAATAATAGAAACTAATGAGCTTGCATTCGCACTATATCTTGAAACAGACTATACCTAGTCTGTTTCAAGATATAGTGCGAAAAGCTGCCACAGGTTGCTTGAACACAGGAGGTGGTATGCAATAAAAGTAATCGATGTGAGAAACACACTACAGGCTCGTATTGTCAATATTTGATTACGTATATTATAATATGAATGTAGGTATATATAGGAAATGTCAATTGGGCTATGTGAAATACAAAAATACATTTTGCTCGCTCATTTATCCTGATTCATGGTTAAAATTACATATGTATTAATATTAATTCCTTCATTTTCTTAATTCCCTTAAGCCGACACAGATAGTTTCCAGGTACTTAAAATTGTGTTTGTCATCGCCGGTTTATAGAGGAATTAGCACAATAGATCCTTAATGGTTTATTTATGATGTCGCATTATATCTTGAAACAGACTATACTTTTTTTAATAGCCCCTATTCATATTCAATAAACTGAAACGTTAAGTAGCATGTTCTAAAATAATTCGAAACCAAAACTTCGAATTATTTTTTGTCGTGCCTTTTCAATTAGTACGGTAGAACAATTGAAGGAATATAATATTTAAGAATGAGGTGTGGACACCACACGGCTATCTTATATGTGCGTGCTTTCCGAATATTTTATACAAACGTTGTTCCAAATCAAATTTTCAATATCTTTATTCTCTTAATAGACGTGTGAGCAATAGTGTTACTTCCGGTCAGAATTTTGAAATTTCTTTAATAATACAAAAATTATTCCAAATCCAGTTCTAACTGCTTTTATACACCTTATAAATCTGTACAGAATGCATAATTTGCAAGATATTTGCGAAAACTGCTATCAGATAAGAGTGAATGTGCTACTTCTGGTCCGATTTTCAAAATTTTTTTTTATACAAAAATTATTCAAAATAAATTTTTAAATTCTATTATTTTCTCTGTATTCTATCTAGAAAGCATCACTTGCAAGATATTCCTACAAAACAGCTTTTCGATGAGAGTAAAAGACCTATTCCCGCTAGAAAGTTTTGAAAAACTTTTACACAAAACTGTTTTCGACTCACTTCTAAGCATTAATGAACTGGTTATCTAATTTTATTTTTTTCACCGTTATTAATGGCTTTTTAGGGTATATTAAGAATAGGAAAATATTTAAAACTTGATTTTGAATCATCTTGGTATAAAAAATATTAACCGGAAGAAGCAGTTTCACTCTTATCTAATAGCAGCTTGCAAGTATCTTACAAATTATGCTAATTATATAGATTTATCGAGGGTACATATATTAAATAGCTAAGTAGTGAATTTTGTAGTTGGACAACAGGTTCTATAAATTGTATTTAAACCTGGAATAAACCATAATTCTGGAAAATTTGGCTTTTGCAAAGCATTGTAAACTTTCATTCAAGTCAGATAGGTATCTCATTCCGAAATTTTATTAAGTAAAGGATTAGTCAAATATGGTAATATAAGTAGCTATTAAGACCATGTCCTTTCGAACAATATATTCAAAGGAAATGAGTACGAAATCCAGCTTCCAATATAATATTAAGAATTGAGATATAGGGACAATACAATTACTTCATTAAAGGTTATAAAACTCCTTAACAAAAATATCAATTATTATTTTACATAAACTTTGGCAAGACTTAATACAAAATAATTTTGCTGGGAATAATTCCAATGTACATATTTGCTATATTCCTAGCGTATTTCAGACTAGAGAACTAACGCGCAGTCGCGCACGCTTTTAAATGAGACGGTATTTGTTGTGAAGTAAATAAGTGTTATCTTTTGTTAAAAAAAGTTACTATTTTTAATCAACGGTTACTTGTTACTTTTGATATCAAGGTTTTATCAAGTGTTGTTTGAAGTATAGACGGAGAGTACAGAAACAGATAGCACAAATACCTAGCGAATGTACCTATAACCTGTAATTAAACTTTTAAACTAAACTTGACAAACGACAATAGTTTTATAGTATGATAGTTATTGTTTACATTAGGTATTTCTTTTATTTAAAAGTTAACATCGAAAATACGAAATATTGCAGATACTATACTTAAATCGAAGTGGCTAGAGAGATGAATTTGACAATTGTTACTAGCTGATTGAGTTTCGTTACATTAGTGTCAACATTTACCTACTCAATACCGGTGCCTATTAGAATAAGTTGGGTTATGTTCGTACCGTGTTTTTATTTTGTGTCGATGGTGTTTTTGCCGATAACAAAATACTGTTTGAACAATTAGGTAGTGTTTTCAGCCGAGGCAGTGTCTTTTTTAATTCGATAATATCGTCTTAATATAAC